>JAODAL010007558.1:0-124351 GCA_025379985.1 Phyllomedusa bahiana
TGTATTATAAGCTATTTGAGTAATAAGGATCTGTTTAAACATAAAAGAAATTTTGAAGTTTGAAATTTGGGTTTAAATTTTTTCAAATTTTTTCACGATAATTTGAATTTTTCACAAAAAAACCCAATCATTTTTTGGACCAAAATTTCTTAATTTCTTAAAGCACAATGTGTCACGAGAAAACAATCTCTGAATGACATGGATAGGTTAAAGTGTCAAAAAGTTATTCTCACATAAAGTGACAAATGACAGATTTAAAAAACGGGGCTCTGTCAGAGAGGCCAAAACTGGCTCCGGCAGTAAGGGGTTAAAAAGAGAAAGATTTCATATGCAATTTTAATTGTTTAAGAGTGCTGAAATGAAGAAAAATAAAAGTTCTAAAAACCATTGTTTTCCAGGAATATTGATATTAACAAAATACCCCTTTCTAACAGAAGTGTCTCTTTAACCCCTTACCAACATTTGATGTACCCAGAAGCCATGGTCAGTGTTGTGGAAATTATAACTGTTATAGTTGATAATTAAGGCATCCATTTTAAAATTATTGTCAGCCATATTGAAGCTAGCTATACTAAGTCTAATTCACTAATTCAGTATTCTGACAGTCTATAAAAGCTGACTCTTTAGTATGAAAATATGTTATTTAGTTAAGACTATCACGCTATTTACTTTGGAAGGCATACTGTTTGTATAACCACAGATTTGAGGGTCAGATTGACCCAAAATGTTCCAGATGCAAGCACTGTATCTAGGTGAAATGTTATTTCAAATTAATCATTATAACATGTCATGAGTCGTCAGCATAGTATAAAATATTGTAATGAACCTAATTAATAGTAATGCAAGGCACACCTTATGAATCCTTATTGGTCGGTTCATAATGACGCTGTATCATTGATTGGATTTTGATGTAACCGCCTGTTTTAATGGACACGCCTAAAACCTTTAAAAGACACTTTAATTCAATAAAATTCTCATTCTGATCAAACCTTGATTTGAATCCAGCGCGTTGTCATTCGATCGTGGAAGACTGAGCAGGCCTTATCAGTCAGGAAGAGGTTCCCGCAAATTGACGTATGGGTACGTCATGAGGATCGTGCAGGCCCACAAGCAGAACGCAGCATGAGACCAGCTGTATATTACAGCTGGCTTCATGCTGCATCACTCACTCCTGCTGTGGGCAATTAACCCCTTAGCTGTCGCGATCAATTGCGGCTACTGAGGGAAAAACAGAGGGAGGAGGCTTCTAAATCGGCACTGCCGCGATATGTTCACGGCTGCCGGTAGCTTCCCTAGCAGCCAGGAAGTCAAACAAAGACTTCTGGGCTGCCCATGACATCACTACACAATGCCGTGCCCTGTGGATATGGGCGGGCATAGTATTTGACAGTTGCCATGGAGAGTAGTACACAGCATTAATGCTGTGTACTGTTCTCCATTGTGATAGTGATCCAAAGAAGTCTCCTATAGGAACAAGTAAAAAAATAAATTGAAAGTGCAAAAAAAAATAAAAAAATAAAAATGTACACCGCCCTATTCCCCTTTACAAACGTCAATTGCCCAAAAGAGATCAGAAATACATAAAGTAGGCATATGTGGTATTGTTGTTTGTGTAACGACCTACCCTATAAATCTGTCATGTTGTTTAAACTGCACGTTGACCACCATGAAAAAAATCCCCCCCCAAAAATTGTGATTTCCATTCATCTCACAGCACATAAAATGGAATAAAAAGCGATCAAAAAGTCATATAAATGCCAAAGTGGTACCAATGAAAACGCCAGCTTATCCCACAAAAAAATTCCTTACACAGCTCTGTACACTGAAAAATAAAAAAGTGATGGCTATCAGTTTTTTTAAGGCGCTTCAGCATAAAAAAGTATAAATTGGGTATCGTCCCACAGAGTAAAACAAACTTGTCACGTGTACTGCACAGTCAGCACTGTTAAAAATAAAAAAACACTACTTTGATTGAAGCATTTTCTTTACCCTGCCTTTCAAAAAATGAATTTAAAAGTAATCAAAAACTCATCCTGCAAAAAAAAAAAAGCCCATAATCAGTTCCATATACAGAAAAATAAAATAAGTTATGGCTGTTCGACTATGACGAAACAAAAATGCGATTTTTTTTAAACGCATTTCTATTGTGTAAAAGTAATAAAACATAAACTATATAAAACTTATGTTATTGTAATTGTATCGATCTGCATAGTAAAGTTATCCTGTCATTAAGACCGCACGGCGAAGCCAAGAAAACAAAAGCGGAACCTGTTCGCCCAAAATGCTCAATACACCCCTAGAAGAGATGCATAAGGGATGTTGAATCCAAAATAGGTTGACTTCTGGAAGGTTTCACCTGTTCTGGTACTTTGGGGGCTTTGCAGATGCGAAATGGCACGCACCAAAATCTGCGTTCCCAAAAGCCAAATAACGCTCCCTCCCTTGTACGCCCTGCCATGCACCCAAACAGCAGTACACACCCACACAGAGTATTGCCGAACTTGGAGGAAATTGCAAAAAAATTTTCGGGATGCTTTTTTCCCAGGATCCTTTGTAAAAATTAAACATTTTCAGCTAAAATTGCAGATTGTTGGAAAAAAAAAAAAAAGTTTACATCCAAATGCTAAAAAAGTTTGTGAAAGACCTGTGGGGTCGATATACTCACTACTCCCCTGGATATATACATTAAGGCAGGGGTGTCAAACTGCGGCCCTCCAGCTGTTGGACACCTGTGACTTAAGGGGGGTAGTTTCCAATATGGGGTCTTTTTAGGGGTGTTTGTTAATCACGTTATGGTGCCCACAAACCTGTAATGGCGCCTAAAGAAAATTCTAATGAAAATGAGACCCAAAGTCCAGTAGGTGTTTCTCCTATGCTGAATGCTTGTAGTTGAGCCAGATAGCGCATTAGGGCCACATATGGGATATCTTTAAAAACAGTAGCATTGGATGAATCGATATTAAATTGCATTTCCCTGGTCACATCTACCATGTTCCAGTGAATAATGGATAAAATTAGAAAATCTGCAAAAATTGTGAGATTTTGAAATTTCATCTCCACTTTACTTTAATTTCTGTAAAAAACCTAATGGATTAATAAACTTCCTAAATGCTGAATACTATGGCAGGTGTAGTTTTTTAGATGGAGTCTTTAATGTGGGTATCTGTTTCAAAATTTCTTGAAAATGTGAAAAATTACTACTAAATTTCTAAACCCCTAATGTTATAAAAAATAAATATAAAAAGGCATTTTAAAATGCTGCCAACTGTCACGGTTGGATGTAGTGGATCCTCTGGACCACCGCAAGTGATGGCGTAAGCCACGCCAGGGTGCGGAATCTAAATAGGTCCCGGTTTTCACCAGAGCCTGCCGCAAAGCGGGATGGACTTGCTGCGGCGGGAGTCTACCAGGTCGCTACCCCTGACGTGACTTGCTTGCGGAGGCAGCCGAGGTGTAGCGTGGTACAAAATCGGAAGGCAGGCTCGTAGTCGGGGACAGGCAGGTTGGTCAGGGCAGGCGGCAAGGTTCGTGGTTGTGGACAGGCAGGAAGGTCAGGGCAGGCGGCAAGATTCGTGGTCGATGTATGGAGGCAATGGGTATGGTACACGGTAATCAGAACAAGACTCAGGAACGCTTTCTCAATAGGCACTAAAGATCCGGCAAGGGCATCAGGAAGAGGCAGGCTTAAATAAGGGCAGCGGCCGACAATACCCAATTACCGATGCGCTGGCCATTTAAATTTAACAGAGCAGAGGACAGGAGAAGCCACAGGAGCGAGGACGGGTAAGTGAGCCGGGACATGGCCGCCGGAGCAAGCGCCTCCAGATTGGGAGGGACGGGTGCGCCTGCGACCCGGGTTGAGGTTCACAGGGGCACAAGTGACACCAACCTCCACTAGATATATGGTAGATGCTAGTTATAAACTATTTTGTTTTGCATAACTGAAACTTTGAAAATGGCAAATTTTTAAAAACATTCACAAAATTTTAATATTTTTCACAAATAAACAGATTGTAGGGGCCAAAATTTATTACTAAGTAAAAACACAATGTTTCACATGAAAATGTTCGGTGAATCACATGGATAGGTAAAAGTGTCAAAAAGTTATTCTCACATAAAGTGACACCTATCAAATTTGAAAAATGAAGGGCTTTGTCAGGAAGGTCAAAACTGGCTGTGGCGGTAAGAGGTTAACAATCATCATACCATAAATGCACAACCTTCATTGTAAGTTACCATAATGCAAACATGTAAGCACCACTGGCTGAGGGGAATGAGTCTATAGGACTAAAGAAAAGAAGCATATCTCTAAGTGAGCCATCCACTAAACAAATGTAGGTGTCTGTGTAAACACTTAAATGAAAGAAAATATTTATAACTTTTAGGAGGTTGGATAATATATAAACTGTTACTGATATACACCACAATGTGCAATTTTATCTTATAATTCCACAATATGCAATATAATTTTTTATGTGAAGTTTGGAAAATTAGCAATTCTCATTAAAAAAAATTGAAATAATTTTTATATGAGACCTAATGTTTTTGTTATACCTGTTGTCACATCAGTCATGACTGTGGTTGTGTCACTGACTGAGTATGTGATGTCAAGTCTTGAAGTCCTTGATGTTTCTCCTGAAATATAACAGAAATATTACAGTAAAGACAAAGAACTTTTTAGTGTTCTCACTTTTTTCTGCACATACAAGGTAAATACTTAAGGCCCTCTTTCAAGAATACGTAACACCACAAGGGAGATGTGGCCGCTCCCCAGCATTGTCATAAGATAGGGTAGCTACTAAGAAAGCCCTCCCTCCGGAATGTGTAATACTACAAGAGGGTTGTGGCCGCTCCCCACCATTGTCGTATCTCACCTCCCCAGCAGCTGATTGGTGCGGCCTCCGGGCACCTCTATTGGCCTGTGCGACACACCCTCTGAGCTGATTCGAAGCCGGGCTGTCAATCCTATGCTTATGAGCCAGGCTTCTCCCTGGGTGTGTCGTCCAGCTAGAGGGATTAACCCCTGTAGCGCCTTGCTCCTCCATGACAACAACGTGTGCTGTGATAGTATCCCCCCTTTAGGAGCCACTGGACCCTTCCCTGGTTTGGGTTTGTCCGGATGGGAGTCGTGGAATTCCCTGATCAGAGATTCGGCATGGAAGAATCTGGCCGGAACCCACGACCACTCCAGTGGACCAGGTATTGTAGAGATCTCTGCACTCTGCAAGAGTCCAAGATACGAGCAACCTCGAATTCCAATTCACCCTCAAAGTTAACAGGAGGAGGGGGCTTGGAAGGCAAAGTCATAGACAGTGTGTACCTCTTTAATAATGATTGATGAAAGACATTATATACCCGGAGACAAGGAGGTAACTTCAGACAGTATGCTACCGGGTTAACTCCTTCTTGCACAACATACGAGCCCACAAATCGTGGAGCTAGTTTACCGGAAGGCAACTTTAGGCAGAGATTTCGGGTGGACAACCAAACCTTATCTCCCACAGAAAAACCACTAGAACAGAGACGTCTCTTGTCACACTTTCTCTGAACTTGGGCCCAGACTGTGCACAGATCTTTAACGATAGCATCCACCCCATTGTGATCAGAAGTGGCATTGGATAACGAAGCATGTCTCGGGTGAAAACCATAATTACAGAAAAACGGCGAAACACCAGACGACCTATTATCCTGACTATGAATCGCGAATTCCACTAAAGGTAAGTATTTAACCCAATCTGCTTGCTGATCAAAAACAAAACAACAAAGCTTTTGTGTAACCGTCTGATGTACCCTCTCCGTTTGCCCATTAGTCTCAGGGTGGAAGGGAAGGCTGAGGAGAAGGATAGGGTAATACCCAGAGCCTTACAGAGGGATCTCCAGAAACGAGAAACAAATTGGACCCCTCTGTCAGAAACGATATTCTCAGGTAACCCATGAAGTTTCACAATGTGTTTGATTAAAAGCTCGGCAAGCTTCTTGAAACCAAATGACACATCTTACTAAAGTGATCCACCACCACCCAAATAACCGTCTTACCCTCAGAGGTAGGAAGATCGGTCATAAAATCCATGGAGATGTGGGTCCATGGATGCTCGGGTATGGGAAGAGGACAAAGTTCCCCAGGAGGATGAGTTCTGGGAACCTTTGCCACATAGGCCTCCACATCATGATAAAATGACGGCCACCAGTAGTTGCGAGAGATCAACCTCTCTGTGCCAGATACTCCGGAATGTCCAGATAATACAGAATCATGTAATTCCTTTAATAATCGTAGTCAAAACTGAGTGGGGACAAAGACTCTAGAAGCAGGACAATCTACAGGTCTCATCTCCTGGTGTGTCTTAATCTCAGTGGCTAAATCGGGGGGCTGAGACAATTGTCTCCTTGGGTAAAATGGGTACTGGATCCTCCCGAGATGAGTGACTGGCACAGAAGCTTCTAGATAACGCATCAGCTTTAACATTTTTAGATCCCGGTCTGTAGGTGACGACAAAATTAAATCTGTAAAAAAACAATGCCCAACAAGCAATACGTGGGTTCAACCTTTTAGCGTTCTCTAGAAAGTTAAGGTTGTAGTTATCAGTTAGAACCGTGACTTTGTGTTGGGTGCCTTCAAGGAAGTGGCGCCATTCCTCGAAAGCCCCCTTAATAGTTAACGTCCCAACGTCATAATTCCTTTCCGCTGAGGAAAATTTGCGGGAAAAGAACGCGCAAGGATGGAGATTAGTCATGGCGGCCGACACCTGAGAAAGGACTGCCCCTACCCCAAACTCAGGCGCATCTACCTCAACGACAAAGGGTTTGGAATGGTCCGCTTGAATCAAGACTGGGGCTGTGAAAAAACACTACTTAACCCTAGAACGCATGACGTTAAAAATATACATATTAACGTCATGGGGGCCTTTTAGGCCACCATGCACATAATGTAGAAAAACACACTTAAATAACTTTAACAAGTTTATTTCAAAATTGCTCAGTAAAATATGAATAGTGGACAACATTTTAATTATAATTTTTCACAGAAAACACCAACAAATCTTTTTTTCCCCAAATTTCACGCAAAGACATGAAAACACAAAAATGCATAGAAATCTATAGCAAACTAGCTGCAGCTACATTTTTATTCTAACTTTCTTTTCTATTATATTAGTCTTCCAAACAATTCTGACATGTTATTTTTTCAGAAGAGTGTTCTTTGCAAACAGTTTCCTTACAAATGGATCAATATCGCTCAGTTTTCCTCTCTATGTTTCTTGGACACATGAAACAACGCTTTCGTTTTCTTTCTCTTGGCTCTGGAATAATCTGAAAAATGTACGCCACACCATTTCATTGCTTCTTTAGTTTGCTTTGGCAAGCATTTCAAGTCGCTTCGCTCTATCATGTGAGGCATTACAAGTTCATGACAAAGGTCCTTCAAGAATAAGCGTCTCCTGTCCTTCCTCTGTGCATGAAATTCCAGATGAGTTTCTGTATAAATAATGAATGAATTTAGGGCTGCTACATCAAGCTTATTTGAAAAATAGTACTATAGGCCATCGTTTTGTTTGCCTCTTACACGATATTCTCCCACCATTCTCTATCATTTTATTTAAAACATTCCTTTTCTTGCATTTTTATGCAGGATGATTTCTGGTTTAAATTTTTGGTTTATTGCTGTCAACACTGCAATCGTGATGCATGGTACTGAGTAAAATTACAGATTTCTCCTTCTTCGCCTTGTAAGATACCAAAGTTGCTTTGTTATTGAATCCAAAGACACTCTCATAAAGTGCTCACTGACGATTGTGTTTGAGTGCTGCTGGAATTTTCGTCTGTTTTGCTTTATAGTACCAACAAGTGTAATAGCTTTTGCAAGCAGAAAATTGCCTAGTTCAACATTGGTGAAATAATTGTCCATGGTGATGTTTCTACCTGAATTGAATATTGGAACAGCAAGAGTTTTGACTATTTCAGACCCCAGATCCTTCTGTACTGGTGCACCAACCTCTTTGCCACAGTAGATTATGCCATTTATGCCATAATAATTTGCAGAATCACACATCCAGAAGATTTTTATTCCGTACTTGGCTGGCATGCTGGGCATGTATTGTATGAATTTGCAGTGTCCTCTGAATGGTACAAGTTGCTCATCTACAGTAACATTAGTACTAGGATTGTAAAGTTTTGTGCAATTTTTGATAAATATGTTCCAGATATAACTGATAGGGGCTAATTCTTCTGTTTCAAACCTCGCTGCACGAGTTCGCTTATCATCAAAGCGAATGATTCTTCTAATTTTCTCATATCTGCCCACTGACATTGTCGCCTTATAGTGTGCATCAGAAAGTGGGTCCAGAAATAATTCTCGTATTGGGACGTCATACGATTTTTGACTCCCTGCCAGCAGGAAAAGTCCAATATATGCATAAAGTTTCTCTTTTGAGATATTTTTCCAGGACTTATTTTTTGCAGAAATGATATGTTTTCATTCTAGGTTTGAACATAATAGGACCTCTTCTGCAATATTGACAAAAATAAGTACAGAATACATCTTTAGGGGTAAAGTAACTGGGACTTCCCACAGCTCCTTGAGCCTGTCTCACAATATTGTGTATTGGAGTATGTCCGACTAATGTAGGATTACTGTCCCAAAAAACATTCGTTTTGGATGTTCTACTTATCACTTCTTGAGGATCCACTAGATTCACTTCTTCATCATCAGAAGAATCACTGGATGAGGATGTTTGATTAGCTGGTGGCAGATATTCTTCATCAGACAAAGATAGTTTACTTTCATCATCGCTCTGAAACATAATCGCTTCAATCTCTTGGTCAGTCAGACACTTGGAGGAAGACTGTGCCATTGCTGACTAGATGTTAGAAAATGAAACAGATTTCCTCTCAACAGCTTATCTTATCACAGTGTATACTGTCCTCAGTACTCTATATACACAGCTCATTACTGTGTTCAGAGGACCTGAGGTGATCTCATGGCCTTATCACTCCCTCCAAAAATCACAGGACATCCTCACATGTTATTATCCACACCCTGGCCCCTCCACCAGCATTACTGAGTAGAAATAAAGTAACTTGAGACACAAACACTTCTGAGAACATGATAAAAAAAGCGGGGGCCTAAAAGGCCCCCAATTCGTACAGATGTTTGTTTTCACCAAACAAGCATTGTTACACCATAATGCCTATGAAAAAAATTATTTTGAACAACTGGATATTATCAACAATGACATACTTGAGGAATACCTGGAGTTTCAAAATTCTAACTAAAGTAATTTTGCAGATAATAGCAAAAATGTAAGCATGGGGGCCTAAAAGGCCCCCAATATGCGTTCTAAGGTTAAGTCTTTCGAAAGCCTTTAAGGCCTCAGGTTACCAGTTACTGATATTTACCCCTTTCTTAGTCCTATCAGTCAAAGGCCGAACGAGAACAGAAAAATTCTGAATACATTTTCGAGAATAGTTGGCAAACCCAGGGAATTGCTGTAAGGCCTTCAGGGAGGAAGGGCGGACCCAGTCGAGGATAGCCCGAACCTTATCGGGATCCATACGAAAAGAGTTGGGAATCAAGATATGTCCCAGGAAAGGAACCTCCTGAATGCCAAAAACACACTTCTCGAGTTTGACAAACAAATTATTGATCTTCAAGATCTGCAAAACTTGCCGCATATATTTAACGTGTAACGACCAGTCCTGTGAGTAAATTTAAAATGTATCCAGATATACAACCATACAACGACCAATCAATTCACATCAAACATAGTTTACCAGATTCTGAAAGACCGTGGGGGCATTACCCAGCCCAAAGGACATAACCAGATATTCAAAATGGCCCTCTGGGGTATTAAATGCGGTCTTCCACTCGTCCCCTTCTTTGATACGGATAAGATTATAGGCCCCCCCCTTAGGTCTAACTTGGATAACCACTTAGCCCCCTGTATTTGATTAAACAGATCAGGAATCAATGGTAAGGAGTATTGGTTCCTTGCAGTTATTTTATTGAGCTCCCGATAATCGATGCATGGGCGGAGAGTTCATCTTTCTTCTTAACGAAGAAGAACCCTGCACCCATTGTGGACACGGAAGGTCGAATGTGACCCTTCTGTTAGCTCTCAGCAATGTATTGTTTCATGGGGTTTTCTCTCAGGACTGAAGATTATATATCCTGCCTTTAGGAAATTCACCCCCGGCAATAGTTCAATGGCACAGTCATTGATTTTATGGGGGGGTAACTTCTCAGATTGGGGTCTTGGAAAACACCTCAGCAAAAATTACGAATAAAGGCGGGAAATCTGCTCGTTTCTGAAATTACCAAAAAACAATTGGGAGACATTTTCAAACACTGCTTTCCCCAACTAATTAATCCCCAGAATTCCAATCAAAACACAGGGTTATGTTTTGAAGCCAGGGCAACCCAACACAGCATCAGCGGGTAAGCCCTCCATGATAAACAATTTTACACTTCTCCTTTTGTATAGACCCTATACTGGATATTGCTCTTAAAACAACGGGTGAATCAATAGCACCACCGGCAGGGAATCAGATAGAGGCCCCAGGGTAGGCCCAGAGCTTGGCGAATGAAGGTCCACAAAATTGGAGGTGATCCTGAATCCACAAAAGCGCTCCAAGAATACACATGGAAAAATACCGAAATTTTTACTGGAAGCAACAATTTCTTTGACACAGTAGGGAATACCTGCTCGCCTAGGTGACCTTCCCGTGAGACACCTAGGCGCTGGAGTTTTCCGGCCAGGGCTTCCTTTTTGGGGCACTCGCAGATGTGATGACCCTCTCCGTCACAGAAGAAGCACAGTCCCTGGGTGCGACATGAGGTCCTGCGGTCACTGGCAGCACCCGTAGAAGAAGCCCCAACCTGCAAAGGCTCCTCCGGAGGTATCGTCGCTCTATCAGGTTCTGGGGTGGGAGCAGAATGGGGAAGTAAAGCGGGGCAAAAGGGTCTGTTCCCGACATCTCTCCCTAAACTGTATGTCCAGCCGAACTGCCAAAGCCATCGCATCATCCAGAGTGCCTGGGGTAGGATAAGCCACCAACATGTCTTTAACATGGTCGGTATAGATGGGCGAATCGATTCTAACGAAGTGGAATTCGTTTAGAATTTCAGGAAAACTTCGGTTCGGAACGAAGTCAAAGTTTGGGTTACTTCTGGTGAACGAAGTGTGCTTTTGATTGATAAAATGGCTGCGAGCACATGGCGTTACATGGGGCAAAGAACTCTGGGAGGAAGAAGGGCATAGCCTGCATGACGTGCAGAGATTTTAAGTAATTAGAGACCGGCGGGATTTTTGTGACGTCACTTTCACTATATAAGTCCGGGCGCGACGCTGGGAGCTCATAAATGCCTTTAAATGTATGATTAGGGAAGGTGCTGCCCTGCTGCTTGTAATTGCTCTTACTGAAGAACTGATTTTTATACAGCGTTTTGGTGGGTGTCTCAGCTTGTCTCAGAGACTGCTTCTCTTAACGTTCTATTTCTGATTTTTTGGGGGTATTGGATCTGAAGTCCAGGGGTGGTCCAGTGCAGCTGCATATACATGTTAATGCTATCTGCTCACAGCACATTGAATATCCAAGGGGGATCTAAGCCTGTTCCTGTTGTATTCATTTAAAGAAACAGCGTTTTTACTATACAAATACCACTTCATTTTTGGCTTCTCAATTGTTTGGCGCAATTTACATCCAGGGTTAATTAAGCGTTGTTTTTGCTGCTGTTGGTGACTCAAAAAAAACCCGTCTTTTTTCACCGCCAAAAAATAAATTTTTCCTGTTGCATAATTCACAAGCGAAAGTTAATTTACAATTTTTTTCTTGTTGTGTAGCGTAAAAAACACGCCATTGTAACACGCTACCAAGCTCGTAGTTTGTGGTTGCTCAATTGTTTGGCGCAATTTACATCTAGGGGTTAATTAAGCGTTGTTTTGCTGCTGTGGTGACTCAAAGAAACCATCTTTTTCACCGTCAAAAAATACATTTTTCCTGTCCTAATTTCACAAGCGAATTTAAATTTAAAATTTTTCTCTTGTTGGGTAGCGTAAAATAACACGCCTTTGTAACACGCTCAAAGCTAGTATTTTGTGGTTGCTCAATTGTTTGGCGCAATTTACATCTAGGGGTTAATTAAGGTTGTTTTTTCTGCTGTGGTGACTCAAAGAAACCGTCTTTTCACCCCCAAAAATACATTTTCTGTAGCAAAATTTCAAAAGCGAAAGTTAATTCAACACATGCAGGTCCCCCCCGGGGGCCCGGGAAAACGTGGCTCAGATGTGGGGGTCCTCCTCCCCCCGCGCAGAGCAGCGGCCAGTGGCCCCATCCCCATTTCACCAGTCAAGGCCCCCAAACCCTCTGCGAAGGGGCTGTTTCTCTTTGACATCATCCCCCGGTCCAGTGCTCCGCCCCTCGTATCATGGCGCCAGCAGTCGTTCAGCGAGGCGATTGCAAAGAGACAACAGTATGCGTCCAACCATCCTAAGGTGCAGCCTGACCCTGCTCCCGTCCAAGTTGTTGGTACTGCAGTCCCTCCTTTCCAATGGTGGACTCTGCATATTCAAAAATAATGGCTTGGGCCGAGCCGAGATGGAGAAATTTTAATGTAATTTTTTTCCCAAAAGGGCCAGTACCAGCACTTCATAAATATGTAGAACAGAAAGTGGGCCAAATCCTTGAACTTATCAGTTTGTTCCAAGGTGCACGGCAGTGCAGACGTCTGGAGCTGTTAAAATATGGTCAGGGCCAAATTTCATGTCCTTTAAGGCCCACTGGGTGAATGTGCCTCCTGCCCAGGCACACCAACAACTTGGACAGGAGACACCGCTTTCTCCTCCACGTTGTCAAACTGCTGCTGTTGCGCCAATGTCCGCCTCCACCACCACCACCACCACCATCTCAGCCTCCACAAGTACTGCTCCAATTTATACCATATGTTGTAGGGCACAGCGGTTTTCACGCAGTTCTAACATGGCTTGCCTCGGCGAACGAAGTCACACAGGGGAGGAACTGCTCCGCGTCATGCAGCAAGAAATCGATGTGTGGCTTTCTCCGTGCCAACTGCAAATCTGAACCATGGTGATGGACAATGGGACGAACATGGTGTCCGTGCTGCACAGAGGAGGGACGGTCCATGCGCCCTGCATGGCGCACGTGTTCAATCTGGTTGTGAAAAGGTTCCTGAAGTCTTCCACAGATCTTCAGAAGATTCTGAAAATGGCCAGGAAAATGTGCATGCACTTTATCCATTCCTACAAAGCCAGGATCACCCTCCTCGAGTTGCAGCGGCAGGACGGCCTCCCCCAACACACTCTGATATGCGATGTTTCCACCCGTTGGAATTCCAGCCTGCACATGTTGGACCGACTGAATGAACAGAGAAAGGCCATTAACGATTTTTGATGATCCAGGCAGACAGTACTCCCCTGTGTAACTTTGATGTCAGCCAGTGGCAGCTCATGCGTGACACCTGTCGTTTTTTGAGGCCATTCGAGGAGGCCACGTTATTTTTCAGTCGCCAGGAAAACGGGATGAATAACGTCATTACACTGCTTCATGTCCTGGAACAAATTTGCTGAAAAAAATCTGTCTGGCGGGGATGGAACTGGGGACTAAATCCGCGGCCAGGGTCCGGTGGGGACTGAAATGGAGGAGGGGAAAAAGGAAATTGGGAGCGAAGCTTGCGGGTAAATGAGTGGATTTTCACCCAGGTGACAAGAGAGGAGGGCGGGCGCAGCGGGAGGAGGTAGATGGAGATGGGGAACAGGGATACCCACAAGCCCCGTGGCAGTAACTGGAATGGGGGCAGAGAGCCCCTGGGGAGTCTTTTGTGCAGAGGGCCCCCGCAGCATGCTGTTTTGCCGGGTAGTGAAGCCGAATAGTCTCCATCCGGCAAGGGATGATTAGGTTTCTCCCCCTTTGGCCCTCGCTACCGGCCCAAAGGGAGCCTTTTCCCAGCTGTGAGAGGGAGGAAAAACTCAAATACTATAGGGAAACCCTCCGTGTCAGTTGGCCGCTGCCTTGGGCGGCATTGTCCCTCCCTGACGGTCTGCCCGGGGGGTTCTTCAGCGCTCGCGTACACTGCTGGGGCTGCTGGGGGAAGGGGGGAGGGTAGGAGCAGTACCAGCCCATCAAGAAAACCAAAGTCTGGGCATGTGAGCAGTTTCCTTCCCCCTTAGGAGGAGGGTATCCCGCACAGCAGCAGGAACCGGGAAAGGTCCTAAACCAGCAGGTGGTGGCCCTACTTGGACAGCACTCGCCACCCCCTTAGAAGATCCCTGGACTATGGGGGAGCCAAAACTGGATGGTGGCCCCAAATTGCCGGTTTTCAGTGAAGAAGCGTCCCGCCCGGCCGTAGTGGGCATCAGAGCGGGTGTTCAGTGCGGCGGGGGGGCCATCGTTTTCCCCAAAGGGGCAACCCCCTTGTCCACGGGGAAATTGAAACGACTGACCTTTGTCAAGTGAATAGGCGGGATCGTTCCGGATTTTTCCCCACACCAAAGTTTAGGGGTCAGACTACTCACCATGACACCCCACCCAAACTGTGAGAAATATCTGGGTTCCAAATACCTGCCTCAGCCACATTCTATGCCGCCCCCCGCCTGATGCCACACAAAGCTGCCCGTTTCTACATTGCCTACACCATCTTTACCAGGGACTGGTATTGCCACCCAAACCCCCACACTCGGTCATTGTGCCACTCCCCCGACCCCATGCTGCAGGCTGTTGTGCCGTCAAATCCAACCCCGTGTCATTTTGCCCCTCCTGACCCCATGCTGTTGCCGCCGTACCTCCCCCTCTGTCTTGTGCCATCTGTGGCCCTATCCCGTTTTTGCCACCTCCGGATTTATGTTGCCACGTCTGACCTCTTTCTGTCTGCCGTACCTCCACACTGTGTCATTGTGGCACTTGTGGCCTACTCTTTTTTTTGCCCCCTCCAGAATGTTATTGTGCCACTCTCTGACCTCATGCTGCTGCTGCCGTAACCTCCACACTGTGTCATTGTGCCACTCTGTGGCCTACTCTTGTTTTTGCCACATCCAGAATGTCATTGTGCCACTCTCTGACCTCATGCTGCTGCTGTCGTTACCTCCACACTGTGTCATTGTGCCACTCTATGGCCTACTACTGTTTTGCCACCTCCAGAATGTCATTGTGCCACTCTCTGACCTCATGCTGCTGTGGCTGCCGTGACCTCCACACTGTGTCATTGTGCCACTCTCTGACCTCATGCTGCTGCTGTGGCTGCTGCCGTGACCTCCACACTGTGTCATTGTGCCACTCTGTGCCCTACTCCTGTTTTTGCCACCTCCAGAATGTCATTGTGCCACTCTCTGACCTCATGCTGCTGTGGCTGCCGCCGTCACCTCCACACTCTGTCACTAATGTTGCCACATGAGCTCTCAGCTTGTTTTTTTCCAGCTTTCGCTGTCATGACTTTATCAGGATACATTCCCGCTTCAGTTTTTTGGTCAGTTTTGCCCTCTTAAGTGCCCAGGGAATTTTATAGTGAAGCGATTCGAAGAGTGACGGCACTCATCTGCGTGTCATACTAAAACACAACATTGTATGAAGACCAAACCAAGCTCCCTCTGCATATTTAAGCATGGCACAACATTCTACAGCACCCTGCAGGCTCTGTGCAGCCTGGAAATATTCGTTTTTAACGCGATTCGTGCCGAAGTCATTCGGGAGGAAGTAATTTTTGTCGGAAAATTCGGTGAATTGACCGAACCGAATTTTTGAGAAATTCGCCCATCTCTAATTGGGGTTCATATGACACTTGGATCGCTTTTTATCAAGGTTTTTGAGTGGTTGGATAAACAAATCACAACAATACTGGTATTTTATTTTATTTTTTACAGCAGTCAACGTATCGTATCCATAACATGTTAGTTTTTTCCTGTGGGGTGACACAATTACAGTGATACCCAATTTATTTTGTGTTGTAGCATAAATAAATAAAAATGTTTGTATAGTGTAAAACAATATTTATGCATCACTGTATAAACTTTTTTATATTTCATATATAGAGCTGTGTAAGGTCTTTTTGTTTTGCAGGATGAACTGATGGTTTTATCAGTACCACCAGTACCACTCTGGGGTTTTAATGACTTTTCTGATTGCTTTTTATTCCATTTATTGTGCAGAGGAATAAAAAAAATTGCACTTCTGCTATTGTTTGGTCTTTTTTTTTTTTTTTTTTAATTGCAGGTCAAATAACATGACAGATTTGTAGGCTCATGCGGCGGCACCAAATATGTATTTTTTTTTATCTTTTTTGGTGTAATCAGCATCTTTAATAGGAAAAGGATAGTGTGTGCTTTACTGTATTTGTGTGTTTTTTTACTTTTTCTTACACTTTATTTTTTTTACTTGCCCCATAAAGGACTTGACTCAGTGATCTTCAGATTGCTGCTACAATACATAGTGGTACAGCACTGTACCGTTACGGATTGCCAGACGCGGTGACATGAAGGGAAACCTGGAAGCCTTTTTTAGGCTTATGGGTTGTCATGGCAGCCCCTGATCACGCCACAGGGTGTCGATGGAGACAGAAGGAGTTCTCTGATTTAGTCTTTTTCTTAGTTGCTGTGGTCACAACTGACTGGCATATAAGGGGCTAATCGGTCACAAATGGAGTAAACTTCGCTGGTGGTCAATACACATGTCATCAGCTGTAATGTACTTGTGGTTCCCTGCACCAATCATGCTGGTTCTATTTTTTTTAAACTGTTTTTATTAATTATCAAAATTAAATTTTCAACATTGTATATGAAAACGTGGTTTGTTTCATAAGGCATTAAAGTCAATACAATCATTGATATTTAAGATTTTGCACCTGACATTTTATCTGATAGATGGAGCTACATAACGGTCTAGAGGGGCCCTTTAAATTAGGCCTTCACTTTTATCAATATTGATTGTATATCCCAAGAGGTTTCCTAATTCTGTTTTTGAGCCCGCATGACCACCTTCCAGTGAATATACGGAAATTTGCAGGAACTCGTTCCCGACCATGATGTCATCTTGTGTTAAATGTTTGGCAGGGTTTCATTTATTTCATTTATAAAATGGGAAAATGAGGATGTTTTGAACTATTAGTTTCTTATATTTGTAAAATATAAAAGTATATTTGTTCGCCCTCTACTTAGCATCTGCATATCACAAGGCATTATGGGAAAGGGGCTGAATCCTTTTTGCTTTCTCAAGACTCGGTGAGTCAAAAGCAAATTGAGGATTTGTTACATCCAACAGAGGGCGCTGTGGGCTTCTCAGCCCCTTTCCCATAATGCCTTGTGATATGCAGATGCTAAGTAGAGGGCGAAAGGCAAAACAAACTCTACAAGCCGTTCGTTCGTTGCTCTCCTTTAAGGAGAGATCTTCCCTTCCTGAGCCACTCGATGCCTCCCACACAGCCAGCCAGTATCGCTCTGCTCTGCACTGAAGAGGGACAAAAATCCGAAACAGCGTTGTCTGCAGATAAGAGATACTGGCTTGGCTAAAAATCCTTTTTGCTTTCTCAAGACTCGGTGGGTCAAAAGCAAAGTGAGGAGTACTAACATCCAACAGAGGGCACTGTGGGCTTCTCAGCCCCTTTCCCATAATGCCTTGTGATAGACAGTCTGAAATTCTTGCCAGGGTAAGGTCCAAGATATGAATTTAGTTAAGGCCTGGTCTAAGATTTGTACTTATCTAATAGTCTGGTTGGGGGGTTTGAAATATTCACAGTATGAATTATGGAGGGGTCTGGTCTTTGGTCTGGATTAATTTTGGAATCTAGTCTGAAGCCTGAAATTAATTTAGAGATTTCAATTTATTTACAGGTCTGGAAGTATGGGATGACAAGCAAAAGCCCAAAGATGTCTGGGAAGCAAACTATCATAGCAATTTTGGCCAGGTGGAGAAGAAAAGGACAGAGAATTTATACAATCAGAGAAGATGTCACTCGGTGAGTCTCTTGATTTATGAGGAGATATCAGCTCTTCTGTTGTATAAGTTATAGCAAATCCTTGTATAATCGAAGAGCATAATGTTTTCTATGATACCTGTTACCAATAGATCTGTGGTGAAATCAAGTTTGGCTGTTTTGCTGGATTCTGTATACATGGTGTCAAAATCAGTGGTACTCTCTGTTGTTTGTCCTGAAATATAATAACAAGAAGGAACATTATCTACTGTTTTCTGCACATACAGTAAGCAATAATGCAAAACGGAATTTTCTAACACTTTCCCAATCTCCGCCTTCCAAGACCCTTTACACAAATTGGTACTTGGCACCATCACCCACCTCCAGCACCTGACAAATGTAAATGACCACACAAATGCAAAATACAAGAGAAACAACTTGTTACAACAGTGTGCGAGGGAGAATAATATACGCTAATTGCAAAAAGTTAGAGATTAGTGATGAGCGAACGGTAATAAATTTGAGTTCAAGTTGAATCTCGTATTTTGAGAAGTTCGGTTTGAAGTTCGATTCGAACCAAACTTTGAACCTCAATAAAGTCAATGGGAGATGATGCTCAGGTTAATTTTTATACTAACACAGGTGAGGAGAAGCCGCAATTACCTTCCCTAAGAGTAAAATGGATATGTGGAACAACTTATTCAAAGAGTCAAGCAAAAAAAGAATTCACAGGCTAAAATAATTAATTTCTTTCAATGGCTAACTGAAAAGAAGAGGACAGCATAGCTATAGGAGGTGCAGTGGTATCAGCTGCTACGGGACCCGTGTGACACATAAGACACTGGTATTGGAAATAAATAAATATATAAGTCCACAGCACTCCGAAATAGCAATTTGAGAGATATTTATTTATAGTCAGCTGGAAACACCCGGCTTCCTCTCCATTCCTCCGGATGCACTCGTCCAGTCTCCCATCATATTAGCCTCCTTATTTCAACCGCAGACTTCTGCATTACTGTGGATTTGGATTCTTTTCTTCCACGGTGCTTGTGCACGTATTTCACTGGCAATATCCAGTATACCCGACCTTTTTGCATCTTAGATGTCTCTTGATAAAGGCTCACATAGCCGAAACGTTGTTTACTAAAGACACCTACTGGCTCATAATATTTTGTATATATGTGTTTTTTTCTATGCTATTGTAACTAGTGTACAAATTGAGTGCAATACTCATTTTGTCTGCTCTTCCCTTTTTGTTCTCCCTGTTTCCGGCTGACTATAAACAAATATCTCTCAAATTGCTATTTCGGAGTGCGGTGGATTTATATATTTATTGAATAGAGACTTTTTGTCTTTTTCACCTAATTTAAAGCACCCATATATCTAATCCTTTGGTGTGCAGA
This sequence comes from Phyllomedusa bahiana, assembly GCA_025379985.1. Taxonomy (NCBI): domain Eukaryota; kingdom Metazoa; phylum Chordata; class Amphibia; order Anura; family Hylidae; genus Phyllomedusa; species Phyllomedusa bahiana. Next base: position 19,312 of record JAODAL010007558.1, read on the forward strand.
ACCATTTACTTACCAATGCTGGTATTGGAAATGACACATGGTAACTGGCAGGAGACCCCTATCACTTTTTTCACCAGGGCCCAAGAACATGTCATATATGTGGTGGCAGCAAGAACATCCCAACGGGGAAAATGGAGGTTCAGTTGGCAGGGCCGTAGTTATAGGGGGTGGTAGCCAGGGCTGCTGTCAGTCATCTATTAAACGTTTGAGGACCCCATACAGCTAAATCAAATGGGGCCTCCACCCATTACTAGTTCCTATTTTTTAACATATCACTGGACCCCTTTTTGATTAGAGTACCTTACAGGAGTACTGTCCTATTGGCACCCGTACCAGTTACCATGTGCCATCTCCAATACCGGTTTCGTCTTAAGTGTCAAAGGGGTTTTTGAGCCACCTCAGGATTCAGGGCCCCGTGGGAGCTGCTACCGCTGCACCCCCTATAACTACGCCCCTGCCAGCTGAACCTTCATCTTCCCCGTTGGGATGTTCTTGTTGCTACCACATATATCACATGTACAAAGCTTGCAAGCAGAGGTGTAACTTGAACTTAAACTTCTTGGGCCCTGATGCAAAAAGTGAAAGTGAAATGGGGCTCATGCCAGTTACCACGTGCCTCAACCTCACAGTCACACTTCAAACTCTACTATGGTGAAGACCAAAGAGCTGTCGAAGGCCACCAGAAATAAAATTGTAGCCCTGCACCAGGCTGGAAAGACGGAATCTGCAATAGCCAAGCAGCTTGATGGGAAGAAATCAACTATGGGAGAAATAATTAGAAAATGGAAGACATACAAAACCACTGATAGTGAATGACTTGCAGAACGCTGGGACCAACGTTAAAAAGGCCTGGTGCAGGGCTACAATTTTATTTCTGGTGTCCTTCGACAACTCTTTGGTCTTCACCATCAGTAACACACTACACCACCAGGGACTCAGATCCTGCAGTGCCAGATGTGTCCCCTTGCTTAAGCCAGTACATGTCCGGGACTATCTGAGAGCATTTGGATGATCCAGAAGAGTACTAGGAGAATGTCAGATGGTCAAATGAAACCAAAGTACAACTGTTAGAAACAGAAATAGATTTCTTTCTATAGGACATTTACTATCTGTGTTTTCAACAGTGGCCTTACCCCACAACCAGCAAAAATGACCTTTTGGAGACTCAGAATAAGAAGAAATGAGCATTTGAAATAAGATTTTTTGAATAGGACATTTACTATCGGTGTCTTTTACAGTAGCATGACCCCAAAACCAGAAAAAATGACCTTTTTGGACACTCAATAAAAATTGCAGCAAGCAACCAGTATGAGAAAGCAATTAGTTTGTATAGCAGATTTGTTAATGGTGTCTTCTGAAATAGCTGTACCCCCATCCCAGCAGAAGTGAACTTTTGGGCACTCAGAATAAAGATCGGAAAGATGCAGCCAGCAATATAAAAATCCCTAACTCTTGATGTCAATGATTCCCTAAGCTTGCTGTATACTTCCTCCCCTTAACTAATCTAACTAGCTGCTACTGCCAGGGGTGCCAATACGGCAGTACGGGCAGTAATTCTGTCATTAGTTACTAGCCTTGACATTGGCAACCGGGTGCCACCAAATCGTTAGAGATCCACACTTGACTCATTTTGATAAATGTCAAATGATCCACATTCTCAGGGGAAAGATGGATATGTTTGTCAGTTATCACCCCACCAGCTGTTCTGAATGTGCGTTTGGAGATAACGCTGGCTGCTGGGCAGGATAAAATTTGTATGGAGTGTCGAGGAAGCTCAGGCCATTCATCCATTTTGGACATCCAGAAGTTTAATGGGTCCAGATCAAGTCCAAAAACCTCGGTGTTGATCCGCAGGTAGCCATGGACCATGGTCTTAAGGCAGTGTCTGTGTCCAAATGCTGCCCTGCCTTACAGGCGTTGGTGAGGAGGTAAAAAATAGTGAAAAACATCACTCAGTACGCTTCTGCCACACTGCCGGCTACTTGCCATTCCACTGCTGACACGTTGCTGATGTTGTTCCACCATGACATTAGAATGTGAAGAAGATTCAACAGATGTCTCGTGTTGGTCGATGAGCACTGTCTCAAATTCCAGCATTCTACTGTAAATTTGTGTGGGTGGAAGGAAATTGTTGACTTTTGATTTGTAACATGGATCAAGGAGGGTGGCCACCCAGTAATCGCTGTTCATTTTGATTGCCGTGTTGCGTGGGTCATGATGCAGGTAATGTAGCATCCAGACACTCATATATGGAATGCTGCCAGGATCTCATAAGCCTCGGGGTCAAGGGGCACTAACCAGATCTTCCTCCTCCTCCTCCTCCTGTAATCTGTGCCAACTTCTTACCACCGAAGGGTAATCAGTACCGGTGGTGTCCATCCCTGCCTCATCATCCTCCTCCACTTCCTCATCCTGACCATCACCAGAGCCCCTGGCTAGTGTCTTGTGCTTACTCTGTTAGTTGAACCGCCATCCTGCACCTGCCCTGGACCTCGAACCACCGCCTAAAGAAGACTGATACAATTGGGAAACAGTCGGGTCTTCTACATCCTTCGGCGAGTAAGGCTTTGTGTCCGCCTCATCCTCCTTCTCCATCACTGCCGGGACCTGCTGCCGCAGAGTGTTTAATGCTTGTTTCAGTAAAAATATGATGACAAGGGTCATGCTGACAATGCCATTTTCCTGACTGACCATTTTGGTGGCGTCTTCAAAACTGGCAAGGATGGTGCAGAGATCCTTCACCTGCCTCTACTCTCAATGGCTCAACACTGCAAGGGCCACACAATTGCTCGTGAGACCATGCAACACTTAATACTGCATAATGGCATTACGCTGCTGCCATAATTGCTGGAGCATGTGGAGGATGTAATTCCAGCACGTTGCCATGTCAACAATGAGACAGGACCCAATAGAGAGGTAATAATAGCGTAGGACCCACCTGCACTGAGGTCCCGGTGAAGTTCAGAGGTGGGTTTAAGCAGTTTTGGCCAAAAGTGTGAACTAAGAACCTCAAATATTTTTCCATATATCCTAGTTAGCAGTAATGCTTTTTCCAAAATTCCTATGTCCTTTTTGATAGTTTCTTTAGTCCATAGTGTGCCACTTTTTTTTTATTTGAATATATGTATATATTGCTGCCACACCAGTGTGCATTTGTGCTTTTTTTAAACAAAGTTTTTTGATGTACAAAACCAAATGTTGCTTTTGAACAATGAGACAGTTGACGGCTAGGCCCAGATGATGCTGCAATGCTGCCAGTCATTCCGAAGCAGGGTGCGAATGCCGGAAGTGTGAGCTAAGACCTCGAGCCTTCTTCAGCAGACAGTCAAGACCTGAGTAGCGCTTGAGAAATTTCTGCACAACCAGGTTCTTGATGTGTGCTAGGAAAGGGATGTGCGCATGTCTACCGATCCTAAGGGTGACAAGGAGATTTCTCCCGTTGTCACACACCACCTTGCCTGGCGCCAGGATCTTGGCACCCAGCCACTGGTCGGTCTGAGTGTGCAGAGCCGTCCACAGCTCTTGCCCTGTGTGTTGGCCCGAGCCCAAGAATTCATTTCAGAATGGCCTGGTTTCTCTTGGCACGTGATGCTACCCATGGAGGTTGAGGATCTGGACTTGCACCACTCTGCAGGCGGTGTGGAAAAGTGTCGGCCGAGACCCATCACCAGAGGCAATGTCATCTACCAAACTCACCCAGTGAAAAGTCAGTGAGATGCAATGCCCTTGACTGTGCTTACTAGTCCATGTGTCTGTAGTGAGATGGACTTCGGTGGACACAGATGCAGCCAACGCGCTGGAGATATTTTCTGCATCATGGCTGGCCAGGGCAGGGGCGGCTTTTCTAGCAAAGAAATGCCTTCTCGGCATCCGATATTGGGGGCATGCCAGAGCCATGATGTGGCGGAACCCATCTGTGTCCACCAGGTGGAAAGGCAACATTTCCAAGGCCAACAGCCTGGCAATGCTAACATTCAGGATTTTGGCTTTGGGATGGTTGAAGTGAAATTTTTTCTGCTCCCACACCTTGTACACAGAAGGCTGGCTGTGAGACTGGCCGCTGTGTGGCGTGCAGGTCAATCTGGTGGAAGGTGTAGGCGGTGTTGCTGGTGGTGGGAATCGGCCGACAGTGTCTGGGACTGGGGATGGTGCTTGCTCATGCTGCTCCGGTACATTGGCAGCAGAGGACAGCTTGGGCTTGGAAGTGACAGCGGAGGAGGAGGCAGTGTTGGAAGCCAAGGACCTGTGTGACCTTTTTTCTCCAAGTGACTCTTCCAAAGCAGTGCATGCTTTACATGCATGTGCCTGTTCATGCTGGTGGTGCTTAAACTCCTTATATTCTTTACCCGACTGACACGTTGAAAGCAAATTCAGCATATGACATCACTCGGTGAAACTGAGGATTGATCGAAAATGGCCCAGGTTTCACAGGTCCTGGACCTCTTCGACTGTGAAAACGTAGTAGCAGTGTTCCTGTTGCCACCACTGACCACGGCTGGCAGAGTAATGTCAGCGGACTTGTGCAGCCCCCCTCTCCCTTTCTGAAGCGAGACCAGCCCTGACACTACCCCATAATCCGCCTCCTCCTCCTCTACTGATGATGCACTCATCATCACAGGTGACTTCCTTTTCCTGACAGTCTACATCCTCAAGCTGTGGGCTAGAAGCCACAGGCACGGTGAGGCACCGCTGACCACTCGATATTTCTGCTGACGGACCAGCTTCCTTCTCCTCCTCTGAGTGCATCAGTGATTGGGTGTCACAGCAGACAAAATCATCCTCTTTGGCCTCTTGATCTTTTGAAATGCCTTCTGGCCCCAACCGCATTGTGTCAAAGAGGTCTTCAGAATATGGATCATCTCCAGTGGTCTATATATTGGGTGACATTAGGGCTGTGGTTGCTGCAGCGTGGACTGATGATGACGATGATGATGATGACATTTGTGGCCGTGACTGAGAGCACGAGGAGGTAAAACTGCTTGATGCAGGTTGTGTTAACCACTGATGAACAGATTGGCGACGCTCTTCAGTAATCAGACGCACAGGGAGCCGACCAAGTGATGACAGGCCTGACGGTCCTGCAACTGACGATGTGCTCGCTTGTGTGTTGTCCAGAGCACTGTAAGGAGCGCATTGTCTCTTACCTCTAGCTCCATGTCCTACGTCCCTCCTTGCTTGCTTACCACCTCTAGTTCGCTACATGTTGAAAAAGATAAATATTTAAAAAGTTCAATATTTGTTTACGGTCTCTTATTGGAGAACTCTACTCCAAAGACTACAAAGCACAACTGTTCTTGAATCCCTATGATTTGCAACTAGCAAATAGGATTAGAAATAATTTTTTTCTGTGAAATATCTGTTGGACGGGGTGTTATAGAAAAACCCTGGCAGCAACACAGCAAATCACAACTGTTCTTGAATCCATATCATTTGCAGCTAGCAAATAGGATTAGAAATATAATTTTTTTCGATGGAATATATGTTGAATGGTATACTATTGAAGAACTCTGGCAGCAAGACAGCAAATCACAACTGTTCTTGAATCCCTATAATTTGCACCTAGCAAATAGGATTAGAAATTTAATTTTTTTTCTATGGAATATCTGTTGAATGGGGTCTTATGGAGGAACCCTGGCAGCAATACGGCAAATCACAACTGTTCTTGAATCCCTATAATTTGCAATGGTGCTAACCGTGTCTTCTCCACTAGCTATACCCCCAAAACAGCAGACATGAACTTTTGGGCATTCAGACTGAAGATGGGAAAGATGCAGCCAGCAATTTAAAACTCCCTAACTATTGCTGTGTATATTTCCCTAAGTTTGCCCACCCTGTAACTAAAAAGCTGAGATGAGACAGGGCACGGCACAGAGGCAGCACACGCCCCCATGCTATTAAAGAAAAATACCCAGGTGCAGCTGATGGGTGGTAACCCATTCATCTCTCCACTAGGTGGACAGAAAGCTGCACCTTAAATTGACATTCACATAGCATGCAAAAAAGCAAAAAAGCCACAGTACCATACGTTGGGAAACTATACAGATGCAAAAATACCCGTAAGACAGCCGCTTTGCACACCCCTTTCCCTGCATTGGGGGGGAGGTGCTGGTATTCTACTTGCATCCAGTCCCCATTACTGTTGGGCAAAAAAACTATTTCACATACTGGAAAAACATCAAATATTTTCTTTAATAGCATGGGGGCGTGTGCTGCCTCTGTGCTGTGTTCTGTCTCATCTCAGCTTTTCTAGCAGTGAGTATGGCCATGTTTTTGGTTTTTTTCATGGTACAGTTTAACCTACTTTCAACAAAAAAATCACTTTAGTATCAAATTTTTACGTTTTCCACAAATTTGTATAATGTCCCTTTTGTATAAGCCAAATATCCCTAACTTTTTTGTTAGTAGTGTATGATCTTTAGGAGACAAAGCATACAAGACATTGTGATAAACAATTAAAAACATATTAAATTGTGTTATGACGACAATGGAACCAAATACTATTGTAAGTGAGCAGTGTCCCAGACTCACTCGTTCATAATATGCAAAAACACAAAGAATGTAAAGATATACAGCTATCGACTATTGTGGTCCTAAAGGAGTAAACTACTTTGAGTGGAGTTAACTCCAAATCTTGCTCATAATGGTGGGTCCCAACCATAAGGAAGGGGTTGTCTTTTCCAGGAAAATTAGGTTAAAATGGGGCCAGAAGGGGGAAAAATAAAAAATAATACTTGTGAAAATTTAAAGTATCCGGGATCCTTCCCTTAATTTTGGGTTCTTGCTAAACCCCAAAGATGCTCATGATCCATTTTAAGTAAACTGACTGTGAGCATCTATGTGTTGGTATGAGAGCCTGTAAGTGTAGAGGAGCGAATCTCTTCATAGTGACAACACCATGGGACAAGATGATTATAATCGTTTTTCTATTTTTCCCCAGCCTGGCTCCATTTAAATATAATTTTCCTGAACTGGACAACCCTTTTAATGGTTTGTACCTGTTGTGTATTGAGTGGGCTCAACTTATAAGCATGTTATATATCCCTGATGTAAATCCTACTTGCCAACAATCTCCTAAGTATTCTGGGAGCTTTTTTGACCTGCCTCAGAATACCCACACCCTGTCTAGAAATGCTTGTACGCCACCCTGGAGTGCCCTAGTTTCTCCCAGGAATGCACTTTTGTTTTGGGTGGAGTCTGCATAAGTTCCACTTTTTTGATTGAATGTATTTTGGAACAGTTGGTAATTATGATGTAAATGTATGTCAGATATCGGGGATGGATTAATAAAAGAACTAAAACTAACATGGAGCTCTATAATTCAGATGTCTGCAAAAGTAATAGGGGAAAAAAACTAGACCTCCAGCTCCTTATGGGGCCTCCTCTAGGACCTCTAATGATTGACACAATAAAGGTGCAAACATTTTGGGCGACATGTATGATCGGGAGTTGCGCCTGTTTTCTGGCGAAAACGGTGCCTCACCGATCCGAATCCCCTGTCGGACGCAGGGATGCGATGTTAGGCGCAACCTGCGCCACTTTCGGATGTGCCTAACATGAAGGGGCGTGTAATGGGTGCGGTGTGGGCGTTCTGGGGCGGGACGCGGCACATTTGAAAACTCCGAGGCATGCATGATCGCGGCTCGGCAGCTCCGACAGGCAGACCTAGTTGAAGTTGGTCTAAATGAGCCGAAGGAGGCAAAGTGGAGCGAGAACGTAATATGAGTGGAAACATATAGAAGATCGCAAAAGAAGTACATCTCGGCTCTCAGCTCCGTGCGGCATGGAGTATGATTCCAAAATAAACATTTTATTAGGTGTAAAATATTATCAGAAAAAGAGCTCAAACCTTCTATAAAAAAAAAAACATTAAAAAAATCACTTTCCAAAAATCTAGAACGGCGCAACATCAGGAATTAGGATCTTGGAAATTGCTGGGAAATACAGTAATTAAAATTCTGTTAGTGCTTCTCATTGGTCGGTAGAAACCAGCCAATCAGAAAAGGAGCGACAGTGACCCATTAAAACCTATGGAGAAGTATTGACCAATCAAATCCAAAGGCGGGACAGTTCAAAATACAATAAAAATGCAGAAAAGAGCTGATTGGTTGAGCTAGCGGGGCTTGGCAATCCTGGCCAATCAGAATAGGAGTGACAGGGACCCATTGTAACCTATGGAGAAGTATTGACCAATCAAATTCAAAGGTGGGACCGTTCAAAATACAGTAAAAATGCAGAAAAGAGCTGATTGGTTGAGCTAGCGGGGGCTTGGCTGTCCCGGCCAATCAGAGCGCAAGCTACTTTCTCCCATTGTAGTCTATGGACAGACCTCCGGTGCTGAGATACATGAGGCGCAGCTTTCACGTTCGAGCGCTCGAAAACTTGCGCTCAGACGTGGCGAGCTTCATACATGTCGCCCTTTGTGTCTTATACTGCAGCTGGTCAGTCAGTTCTCTTCTGTTCAAAAGACTAGCATAGTCACCTGTCTAGAAGCGCTACTGTGACCATGAAGAGGAAGTAGCACTTGAGGGAGCCAAACCCCCACTTCTTGTTGAAACATTTATAATATATTCTAATGATACACCATAAATGTTTTATATCTTGGAGACCAAGCTAATTAAAAAAACTGAAAAGTGTGGCTTGCATATGTATTCAGCCCCCTGTAGTCTGACACCCCTAAATAAAATCCATTGTGACCAATTGTCTTTAGAAATCAACTAATTAGTAAATAGAATACATCTGTATGTAATTTATTCTCAGTATAACTAAAGCTGTTTTGTGAAGCCTCAGAGCTTTGTTAGAGAACATTAGTGAACAAACAGCATCATGAAAACCAAGGAACACACCAGACAGCTCAGAGATAAAGTTGTGGCAAAGTGTATTGTAGGGTTATGTTTAAAAAAAAATAGATCAAGCTCTGAATATCTCATGGCGCAATGTTTAATCCATCATATGTAAATTGAAGTATTATGGCACAACTATAAACCTACCAAGACATGGCTGTCCACCTAATCTGACAGCCCAAACAAGAAGAACACTAATTAGAGAAACAGCAGGAGGTCTAGGGTCACCCTGGTAGAGCTGCAGAAATTCATATCTCAGGTGGGAGAATCTGTCCACCTTTAGGCATGTACTCTACACATCTAGCCTATATGAAAGAGTGGCAAGAAGAAATCCCTTTACAAAGCAAGCCATAAGAAGTCCCAATTGCAAAAAAAAACTATGCAGGGGATCCACAAGCATGGAAGAAGGAGTTATTTTCAGATGAGACCAAAATTGAACTTTTTGGACAAAATGCCAAGTTCTATGTGTAGGAAATTCAAACACTGCACATCACCCTGAACACACCATCCCTACTGTGAAACATGGTGGGGGCAGCTTTATGCTGTGGTGATATTTTGCTTCTATAGGGACAGGGTAGCTGCCCAGAGTTGATGTGAAGATGGATGGAGCTAACTATAGGGCAATCCTGTTATAGGTGGCAAAATACTTGTGACTGAAGCATAGGTTCACCTTCCAGCAGGACAACAATGTTAAACATACAGCCAAAGCTATAATGGAATGGTTTAAATCAAAGCATTTTCTTGTGTTAAAATGGCCCAGTCAATGTCCAGACCTAAATCCCATTGGGAGTCTATGGCATGGCTTGAAAGTTGCTGTTCACAAACATTCAACAACCTATCTGGTTAAGCTACAGCTGTTTTGCAGATGAAAATAGGCAAAAAATCCAGCCTCTAGATGTGCAAAGCTGGTAGAGACATACCCCAACATATCTGCAGCTGTTACTGAAGCTAAATGGGATCCTATACAGTATTGGCTCAGGGGAGCTAAATAATTATGTATATCACACTTTTGAGGGTTTTTTTTAATTTGCAGAAACTTGGAAAAGCGCCTATCACTTCAAAAATATTTGGTACTTTGTGTTTTCATTTCACATGAAATATCAATCAAATACATTTGTGGTTTAAAAATGAGGAAAAGATAAAGGGACATGAATACTTTTGCATCCCACTGTTAATGTTTATATCTTGGAAACAAAACTGTTTTGGGAATTGAAGGGGTATTTTCATCTCAAACATTTATTCACAGAATATATCATAGATGTCTTACAGGTTTTTCTCATTTTTTTTTGTACAAGAAGTCTGCATACTAAGTATTGTTTAAGATAAATTCAAACACCATGAATTTGTAAACCATTTGCAGGTACATCGGCAAGACAAGTCTAAATGAAGTCATGTGGATCTGTGCCTTTTCCAACAGATAATGAAAAAAAGAACAAAACAAAAATGGTTTTAAAATCTGCAGTTGCTGATTTTGCTGTAGCTCTGTGTTTATTCTGGAGTAAAATCTAAAAATTATACTTGTTACAGATTTTTCCCACAATCAAATACGTACAAAATCCATAAGACATAAAAATAATTCCATACATTTAGCAAAAATACACCACTGATTCCAAAAATGTAAATTGATAGATATAAACAATCTCTTCTGTAATTTATCAAATTATGTGTGTAACATAACACAAAAACTGTGTTGAGTTAAAACACCCCTTGATATATTCTGTTATGGTTAGAATTTACATACACCCCAATTATTAAATAAAAGCTTTTTGGAGTCAAGTGTTTCTTTTAAAAGAATTGGTCATATTTTCCATGTCATAATTTGTGTGAATAATAGTACATTGGGTCGTTCAGACTAAAGTAAAATTGATATTAGAAGATAAACTCTTTATCTTCAAAATGTGACATATAGTATTTTAAATAGGAAATTAGTACGGTACTTTATTTGCCAGATAAAGCTAAGAAATGATGTTACATTTGTAAATGTCAGTCATTTGTTATGAATACGTAAGAAATATACACATACCTGTAGATAGGAAAGGTCCAATAAAGAGCAGACAACACAATGTTAGCGTCCCCATTCTGGCCAAGTGAAATGTCAAACTTTTGGACACCTTTTTATACTTATATAGCTGTGTAGTAAAACAACAGGAAGAAGCAAGAATTTCTACTTTACAGGAATCTGTCAAATGAATCTGCCTCTCCTGCAACAGCTCCAACCTACCAAAGCTATAAAGGATGTGCTAAAAAGCAGATCATATTGTGAGAGATTGCAGTAGATTTACTACGCACCAAAAATTATGATATTTAATAGGTTTGTAACAGATTTGAGTTAAGTATCTGCACCAAGATTGATTATAAAAGCAGATCTGTTACCTTTATTTAGAGCAAGATATTTAGAGATGGGCGAATCGATTCTAACAAAGTGGAATTCGTTGAGCATTTCAGGAAAACTTCGATTCTGAACGAAGTCGAAGTTTGGGGTGATTCGCGGGAACGAAGCGTGTTTTTGATTGATAAAATGGCTGCGAGCACATGGCGTTACATGGGCAAAAAAAGGGTCTGGAGAAAGAAAGGCGTAGCCTACACACATGTGCAGAGATGAAGCCAATCAGAGACCGTCGGCTTCTGTGACATCACCGCACTATATAAGTCCGGGTGCCATGCTCGCTCCTCACACTCTTCTCACTGTGCTGTGTAGGGAAGGTGCTGCCGCCGCCGCCGCTGCTGCTGCTTATGATATCTCATACTAAAGAACTCACTTTTATACAGCGATTTTTTGGGGGTGTCACAGCTTGTTTCAGAGACTGCTTCTCTTACGTTCTAATTCTGATTTTGTGGGTATTGGACTGAAGTCCAGTGTGCGTCCAATGCACTGCATATACATTTTAATGCTATCTGCTCGGGTTTCTGATCACATTGAATATCCTAGAGTTATCAAAGCCGGGTTTCCTGTTATATTCAGTTAAAAAAACCCAGAGTTTTTACAATCCACATACCACTTAATTTTTGGTTGCTCATTTATTTTGCGCAATTTAGATCCAGGGGTTAATTAAGCATTTATCTGCTGTTGTGGTCACTAAAAGAAACGTTCCTTTACACCGCCAAAGAAGAAATTTTGCCTGCAGCATAATTCATATCCGAAGGTTAATTAAAAGTTTTTCTGTTGTTGTGTTCCGTAAAATGCACGGCTTTTAACACGCTACAAAGCTGGTAATTGTTGGCAGCCAATTTCTTTTGCACAATTTACATCCAAGGGTTAACTAAGTATTTTTCTGCATTGTATTTAGTAAAAGAAACGTTCTTTTTCACCGCCAAAAAAATTTTTGGCTGTAGCAAAATTTTCATACCAAGGTTAATTACAAGTTTTTTGTTGTTGTGTTCCGTAAAATACACGCCATTTTAACACGCTAACAAAGCTGGTAATTGTTGGCAAAACATTTCTTTTGCGCATTTTACATCCAAGGGTTAACTAAGTATTTTTCTGCATTAGTATTCAGTAAAATAAACTTTTGTTTTTCACCCGCCAAAGAAAAAAATTTTTGGCTGTAGTATAATTCATAATCTGAAGGTTAAATTTACAGTTTTTCTGTTGTTGTGTTCCGTAAAATAAACACCCTTTTAAACACGCCACAAAGTGGTAATTGTTGCAGCACATTTCTTTTGCGCAATTTTCACCCAAAGGGGTTAACTAAGTATTTTTTCTACGGTTTGTACTTAGTAAACGAACGTTCTTTTTCACCGCCCAAAAGAAAAATTTTGGCTGTAGCATAATTCATACCCGAAGGTTAATTACAATTTTTTCTGTTGTTGTGTTCCGTAAAATACCCCCCTTTTTTTTTAACCCGGCTACAAAGCTGTAATTGTTGGGCAGCACATTCTTTGTACAATTTACATCCAAGGGTTAACAAAGTATTTAATCTCCCAGTTGTATTCAGAAAATAAACGTTGTTTTTCACCGCCAAAGAAAAAATTTTTTGGCTGTAGCATATTTCATATCCGAAGGTTAATTACAATTTTTCTGTTGTTGTGTCCTAAAATACACACCGTTTTAACACGGTGAAAAAGCTGGTAATTGTTGGCAGCACATTTTTTTTGGGCAAATTTACATCCAAGGTTAAACTAAGTATTTTTTATCTGCAGTTGTATTCAGTAAAATAAACTTTTGTTTATTTAAACCGCCAAAGAAGAAATTTTGGGCTTGTAGAATAATTTAATATCCGAAAGGTTAATTTAAAATTTTTCTTTTTTTGTTGTGTTCCGTAAAATAACATGCCGTTTTAACAGGTACAAAGCTGGTAATTTTTTGGCAGCACTTTTTCTTTGCGCAATTGACATACAAGGTTTAAATAAGTATTTTTATTCAGTTGTACGCAGTAAAATAAATGTTTTTTTTTCACCGCCAAAGAAGAAATTTCGGCTGTAGTATAATTCATATCCGAAGGTTAATTACGAGTTTTTCCGTTGTTGTGTTCCGTAAAATACACGTCGTTTTAACACGCTACAAAGCTGGTAATTGTTGGCAGCATATTTCTTTTGGCACAATTTATATTCAAGGGTTAACTAAGTATTTTCTGCAGTTGTACTTAGTAAAAGAAATGTTCTTTTCACCACCAAAAAAGAAATTTTGCCTGTAGCATAATTCATTCCAAGGTTAATTAAGCCTTTTGTGCTTTTTATTCAGTAAAATACACAGTTTTTTTAAACGGCACATACAAGTAAATTTATCCTGCCCATTTGTGGAGCGCAATTTATATCCAAGGGTTACCCAAGCTTGTTAGTGGGTTCATTTGGAGTCATATACAGATATCTTCATCAAACAGTGTCTGTACATTTTACAGCAAACAGTATGTCAGACAGAGAGGAGGCAGGCTCTTCACATGCGAGTGGCAGTGGCACAAACATTCCTGGAGCAGGCCCAGGTCGCAGCACAGAAAGGGGGACTTCGCGACAGGGGTTCACTCAGTGAGGCCACAACTGCCGCTGTCATTTTAGCGGCAGTGTGTTGTTCAGAAACCCCATGGTTCTTGATTGGGTTTGACTAGGTCATCCCTTCCTCCCACATGACATCTGACAACCCCAGCCAAGAGTCGGTGGGAACGTCAGACACAACCCTTAGTTTGCATGGCCCGGGAACGGGTCAGCGGCCCTCACCTGTCCTCAACCCGCCACGAACCCATCCGGTTCCCTCAGCCATAGAACTACTATTGGGGCTGGGCTCAGCCCACTATATAGTGAGGAAGAACAATTTTAGGAGGGCAGTCCAGCACTACTTGGCAGCGAAGAACTGGGGCCAATATCCCCTGCTTCTTGCAGTAGGCGGCAAAGTATAGAGTGGAGAGTGGCATGAGAGGTCATGTTGTTTAGGGGTCAGCCTCGGGATACCAAATGTGATGAGGACAGCAGTGACATGAAACACAAATGATGATTGATGTAATCCGACCGCACTTGGGAGCCGGGTGAAGCAAGGGCTTCATCATCGTCAGGAAAATAGAGGCATCAGCTTGCGCGTCAGGGAGCGGGGGCAGCCAGCAAGTGTGGTTGTGTGGCCGTGAGTCAGCAGGGTAGCAGCAGTGTGAGGTCGGGAGCCAAGCGGCCACGGGGTAAAAAACCCGCTTCGCAGGGCCAAGAAAGTAGCGGCACAGGGGCTCAGCGAGGCAGCGGGAGTAATAATCACTCAGTGCGGAGCGTTGGCGGTAAAAAACACTACTCGGCAATGTGGCAGTTCTTTGCTAAGACACCGAGGAGCCGAATATGGGTATATGTAGAATCGTGGGCCCGAAAGTGAAGCCAGGGAGCTAACATTGGCACCACGGCCCCGAGTCAACACAAGCACATCACCATCTGGGGGCCTGAGAAAAGTGGCCCCGATTGGTGGGTCCAAACCAGCCGCCGCAGCAGAGCAACGCCCAGTGGCACGCATGCCATTGCAGCCAGTCAAGGCTCCACCACCTCTGCAGAAGGGAGCTGTTTCTCTTTGCCATCATCTCTCGTCCAGATGCACTCTGCCACCAGTTAGAAGGTCCGCTGGACACTGGGCAACCACTGGTGTGGCCGCAACTTCCGATTTGCAGTTTGGGGAAGCTGTGGCATCAACGCGGTGTTAAGTCCGGCGGGGGCCATCGTTACCTAAGGAGAACCCGCTTGATCCACGGGAAATTTGGAACGACTGACCTTTGTCAAGATGAATCAGGCGTGGATCGGCCAGGATTTCCACACACCAAACCTTAGGTGTCAGACTATATCAGCCAGACGCCTCACCCAAACTGTGAGAAATGAGTCTGGGTTCAAACTACCTCCTCAGCCACTATTCTGATGCCGCCCCCCGCCTGATTCCCCCATCTGCTCCAGTTTCTCCTCGCCTACCACCCTCTTTACCAGGTACTGTTGCCACCCCCCTCCACACTCTGTCATTGTGCCACTCTATGACCCCATGCTGGGTCCTGCTGTTGCTGGTGCCATGACATCCACACTGTTCATTGTGCCACTCTCTGACCTAATGCTGCTGTTGTTTCTGCTGAGGTCACCTCCACACCCTGTCATTGTGCCCCTCTCTGACCTCATGCTGTTGCTCCTGCCGTTACCTCCACTCTCTGTCATTGTGCCACTCTGTAGCCTACTCCTGTTGGTACCACCTCCAGAATGTCATTGTACCCTGTCTGACCCTCATCCGCTGCTGTGGCTGCTGCCGTGGCCTACACACTCTGTCATTGTGCCACTGTCTGACCTCATGCTGCTGCTGCCATCACCTCCACTCTCTGTCATTCTGCCACTTTGTGGCCTACTCCTGTTTTTGCCGTCTCCAGAATGTCATTGTGCCACTCTCTGACCTCATTCTGCTGCTGTGACCTACACACTCTGTCATTGTGCACTCTTTGACCTCATGCTGCTGCCGTTACCTCCACTCTCTGTCAATGTGCCATTCTGTGGCCTACTACTGTTTTGCCACCTCCAGAAGGTCAATGTGCCACTGCCTGAACTCATGCTGCTGCTGTGGCTGCTGCCGTGACCTCCACACTGTGTCATTGTGCCACTCTCTGACCTCATGCTGCTGCTGCCGTCACCTCCGCTCTCTGTCATTGTGCCACTCTGTGACATACTACTGTTTTGCCACCTCCAGAATGTCATTGTGCCACTGCCTGACCTCATGCTGCTGCTGTGGCTGCTGCCATGACCTCCACACTCTGTCATTGTGCCACTGTCTGACCTCATGCTGCTGCTGCTGTGGCTGCTGCCGTGACCTCCACACTCTGTCATGGTGCCACTGTCAGACCTCATGCTGCTGTGGCTGCTGCCGTGACCTCCACACTCTGTCATTGTGCCACTGTCTGATCTCATGCTGCTGTTGTGGCTGCTGCCGTGTCCTCCACACTGTTTCATTGTGCCACTCTGTGGCCTACTCCAGAATGTCATTGTGCCACTGTCTGACCTCATGCTGCTGTGGCTGCTGCCGTCACCTCCACACTCTGTCACTGATGTTGCCACCTGAGCCCTCAGCTTGTTTTTTTCCAGCTGTGCTGCCATGACTTTATCAGGCTACATTCCCGCTTCAGTTTTTTGGTCAGTTTTGCCCTCTTAAGTGCCCAGGGAATTTTATAGTGAAGCGATTCTAAGAGCGGCGGCAGTCATGTGCGTGTCATACTAAAACACAACATTGTATGGAGACCAAACCAAGATCCCTCTGCATATTTAAGCATGGCACAACGTTCTACAACACCCTACAGGCTCTGTGCAGCCTGGAAATAGCTGTTTTTTAACGTGATTCGTCCCAAAGCAAGTCGGACCGAAACAAATTTTGACGGAAAATTCGGCGAAGTCACCGAATCGAATTTTTGAGAAATTCGCCCAGCTCTAAAGATATTACAAGTCCATGTTTGATTGCCTATTAAACTAAACTGGATAATGGGAATATTGTGACATTTTAATAACGTTGATCAAAAATTCAAGTAGTAGGCCGATATACGAAGTAAAATGGGAATGCATCTTTATGATAAGGGTGATAGGTTCATGATATAATGTGAAATCTAGTATTTAATTTTTATATGCTGCTTTATACAGTGTTAACTAATCCTATAAAAATATATATCCGGGATACCGTGCAAAAATATATAATAACCACTGGGTATTCATACTGGTTTAGCATGACGAACTTCCGGTTCCGGGTGATTTCATTATCGGCGTTTGCATTAAAGTAATGCAGTTAGCTTGTAGTTATATTATGTATTTTGTGCACAGTTTTTTATCTTTTATAGTATTCAACAATTTATATATTGTGTCTTTATTTTTGTAACACATTGATAGTTTGTTCAGCGTAGTCCCGCCTGTTCATTTCCGGTTTTGCTGTTATTTATATTCTATTTGACTCTGAGCCATCCCCTTGAAGAAGTGTTAGCGAAACGCGCGTCGGGGTGGCACGGAGGTCCAGTTGTCACGATCCTTTGGCAACATCATTTTCCATTGCGGACACCTCCTCCTTGATATGGTATCATTTTGATAGGGCCAGGGAATCTTTTTTGAATTTATTCATTAGGAGGTTGGTTGTTTGGTATGATGCCATAAAACATATATATTTTTTAGGACGTGACCCTAGACCTCCGTGCTGATTTTTTTAAATTAAATTTAATTTCGGGGTGGGGGAAATTTATTTTTTTTTAATCTTTTTGTTGTTTTTTCATTATTATCCCCCTTTAAAATAAAGTTTTTTTTTATATTTTTAAAAAGGGGTTTTTCTTTTTTGTTGGTTGTTGTTTTATACGGGTGTTAGTAAGGTGTTGTATTTTGCAACCAATCCTATAGGGGTAAGACATAAAATTTCCCAAATAACAGTTGCAAAATATGGACAAAGGAAACTGTCAAAAAGGACATAGGAAATTTTTGGGAAAAAGGGCTTTTGGCCAAAATGTAAACTAAGAGCCTCAAAATTTTTTTCTTTGTATTTTTTTAAAAGCAGTAACCCTTTTTTCCAAAATTCCTATGCCTTTTTTTTTTTTTTTTTTTTTTTTTTTTAAAAAAAAAAAAAAAAAAAAAAAAAAAAAAAAAAAAAAAAAAAAAAAAAAAAAAAAAAAAAAAAAAAAAAAAAAAAAAAAAAAAAAAAAAAAAAAAAAAAAAAAAAAAAAAAAAAAAAAAAAAAAAAAAAAAAAAAAAAAAAAAAAAAAAAAAAAAAAAAAAAAAAAAAAAAAAAAAAAAAAAAAAAAAAAAAAAAAAAACCAAGTGTTTTTTTTGATTTTATTGGGGGGAAGGAGTGGTTGCCTTTCCCTTTTGGGTTTTTGCACACCCCACCCACTTCCCCAGGTTTTTAAAACGTGCAGTGTTCTTTTTAAGCAGGAAACTTCGCTCCCTAAATTATGATTTGGGGGGGGTGAATTTAAAAGGCCCAAAAAAAAAGGGAACAATAGCGTAGGACCCAACCCTTTTCTGAGGTCCCGGTTAAGGGTTTCAAAAGGGGGGCTTTAAACATTTTTGGGCCAAAAATGTGAACTAAGAGCCTTCCCGAATTTTTTTTTAAAGTATTTTGTTTGCAAATAATTTCCCTTTTCCCCAAAAATTTCCCTTTTTGACAGTTTTTTAGCCTAGTGTGCCACTGTAAATTTTAATTTTAAAAGTCTATATGTTTTTGCAGCCACCCATGCGCATTTGTTTTTTTAAACAAAAAATTTTTTTTGTTTCAAAACCAAAATTGGTTTTTTTCAATGTCAAATGTGTCATAATGTGTTTCTTTAAGAAGTTTGGACATGTGACTGTGATGTCAACCCATGCAAAAGTGAGCAAGGGCTTCTGGGAACATGGTAGGAGAAAGAGCTTATATAATCCCCATTCTAGGAGAAAGGTCAGAGGTTTTGGCCCAAAATCCCAAAACATATGTCAAAATTGGGCCCTCCAAAAGCCGACAGCATTTTGACATAGCAGGACCAGGGTAGACTTTTTGGTTTTGCCTTCGGCAACATATGGGATCGATGGCAAGTCCAAGTGGAAACCGGCTGAAATTTTTTAAATTTTTGCATATTCCGCTGGATTTTTTAAAACCCAAAAAATGAAAAAACTGTGCATTTTATTATTTTATTTTATTATTATTATTATTAAATTTTTATTATGTATTTTAAAGCCCTTTATTCCAGGGCGCTGTACATTCTAGGGGGTTACTAAAAAATAACATAAAAAAATTTTAAAACGAAAATTTTCAAAAATTTAGTGAAAAATTGGGTGATTTTAAAGCAACAGTGGGGGGAGAGGACCCTACCCGCAGGGGTTACAATTTTACAAGGAGGGGGGAAGGACAAAGGGGTGGGGGCAACATGTTTGTGGAGGAATAGGGACAAGGGGGGGTTTGTGTAAAGGGTTTTAGGCAAAACTTGAAGAAATTGGGGTTTTCCCGGGTTTCTTTTTAAGCAGGTGAAAAATGGAGGAGAGTCTGATGTGGTTTTGGGGAGTGAGTTCCAAGTATGGGGGAAGGCCCCGGGAAAGTCTTGGAAACGGTTGTGTGAGGAACTGATAAGGGGAGAGCAGAGGAAAGGTCCTGAGAGGAAAGGGGGAGGTTTTTGTGAGGGGGAGATATTTGGAAATTAGGGCAGAAAATGTATGGGAGGGGGAGGTCGTGGAAGCCCTTTTAGGTCAAAGCTTTGTACTTTGGGAAAAGAATTTGCTGGGGGAAAGGGAAAGGGCCCGTGAAAGATTGGAGAGGGGGAGGGGAGAGGGGGTAGCGAGGGAGAGGTGGATAAGACGGGCAGCAGAGTTTTAAGGATGGATTGGAGGGGAGCGGGGTTTCTAGTGGGGGCCAAGAGAAGGAGGGCAGGGATTCTTGGCGGGAGAAAGGCAAAGGGGATGGGGCCCGAAATTTTTGTTTGTGTCCCAGTTAAGGGGAAAGAGCGGATGGGGAGAGAGTTTTCAGGTGAAAGGGGGCAGGAAAATGTAAGGGTTT
This sequence comes from Phyllomedusa bahiana, assembly GCA_025379985.1. NCBI lineage: Eukaryota > Metazoa > Chordata > Amphibia > Anura > Hylidae > Phyllomedusa > Phyllomedusa bahiana. The sequence goes on from JAODAL010007558.1 coordinate 39,064, forward strand.
TGGGGTGTGTGGGTTTTAAAGATTGAGTGGGGGTTTTGGTTTCCCCAAGGCAGCGGACTTGCGGGGGGCCCGGGGAGAGTGTAGGGCCCCCTTGACTGAGATTGAGAGGGTTTAGGGGGAGGGGGAGAGTTGGAGGGGGGAAAAATGATGAGTTCTATTTTTCCACATTTAAATTGTGGAGACGGAAAGAAAAAGAAGGAGGGAGTTTGGGGGACAAAAACAGCGGGACCGGGAGAGAAGAATGACGTCTTTGGGGCCCAGATGTAAAAGTTGGTATCGTCCCGGGGATACAGGTGGTTAAGGAAGCTGTGTGATGCTAAAAGCTGGGCCGAGGAAAAGTGTAGTTTTTGAAGGTAAAAAGGGCCCCCGGAAATGCCCCCGGGGGACACCAACGAGAGAAAGGGGGGGGGGGGAGGTGGAGTGGAAAGAAGACGCGAAAATTTCCCTTTTAGTGAGGTTTCGAGGAATCCCGGAAAGACCAAGTCCGTGATGCCCAGGGAGGGGAGGATGGGACAGGTCAAAGGAAAAGGACAAGTCTAAAGAGGGGAGCACAGAGTATTGGGCCCGAGGTTTAGCAGTTTCTAGGTCATTATGACTTTGGGGGTTTGGGGGGTTTAGGTGAGTGATTTGGGGGCGGAAACCAGATTGTGTGGGTCTTTCATTTTAAATTTTGGGTTTTTCATTGTTGTCTTTTCAGCACAAAAAGGGTTTCCATTGGGGTTTTTAGAAAATTCTAAATACTGAATCTGCTAATAATTCGATGGTATTCCTGTTCTGTGTAGACATAGCCTTAGTAGACATAGCCTTTTGATTGGGGTTTAATAAAACTTTAAAGTACAGCAAAATGGGAATTGATCCTGGGGTTTTAAAAACCCAGCACACCCCGAGAGAGGGTTTTTCCACAAACAGCAGAAAAAAAATATAAAAGACTCTCAGAACCCGAAGGGGAAGGGGAAAGGGTTTTTCCCTTTTTCAGCAATCAAAGTTGAATTAAAAATTTCCATTAACTATTGATGGGGGACTTTTTTTTACAAATGGCAAAATTTCTTACCCCTCATTAGGGGCCCCAAAGGGTTTTTTGTGTAAGTTTTTTTTTTCTGCTGTCTGTGTTATGTTTTGTAGTGGTGCATGGAAAAAAATTCTGAGGATCCCTTTCTTTTCAAAATTTTTCCTTGCCATGCACCTAAGCTCATTAGCATACTCTATAAAGTTTTTGAGAAATATAAATTTGGTAATTGTCTAGTTTCTGTTGGGTTTTGCTTAGTACTCACTAGATCCTAAAGACACTTGCTTTATTACGTTAAATTTTTTGCTTAGGATTTTTTTGAGAGCCAAAGGGTTTTGGGTTTAAAATTAGGGATCGAGGGTTTAAGTGTTGAAAGATGCCCTTAGGGAAAAATTGGCCCCAAGACCGTTTTCACTATTACTTTCCATTCTTGGAGTGCATTGAATCTCCATCAAACGTGCAAAACCCTTTTTCCCCCTGTTTACCGAATCGTTGCGGTGAGTTTTTTTAATTTATTTCACTTCCCAGTGCTATTTTTTGGGTTGCTGGTAAATTTCTGTTTTTCTTGTTGTTGGGAGTTCACCAGCATCATCACGCTTATCCCACATGCCTGCACACAAAGGGGGCATGGGATGAAAGGGAAAGGGACTTCAAAGGGGAATTTTCGAATCTTTATTTTCATTTTAAAAATGCCCCCTGAAGTTTTTGAAAATGGATTTTGTGGTTAAAAAAAGGAAAATCTAAAAGTTAATCGCAAATTCGCCTTTTATGTTTAAAAACATTTAGTAAAGCAAATAAAAGTTTTAAAGGCTATAGATAGGCTGGAAATAAAAGGAAAGTCATTAGAATAGCATGTCAGTGAATAGAAACTATGGTTGTGATCTTGCTTGGTGGACCACAGGTCCCAGCAATACCTGTGCTGGCTCTTGCTGTATGAATAAAGGGTGAGAGAAGCAAAAATAAATTTCAGTTATGTAGTAAATTAAAAATTCTGATACATCGTCATCAGTGGGTTATTTAATGTAAAATTAGTTTTAGATTCTATTAATTAATTAATTTTTTTTTTTAAATATGTTTATTAGGGTTTTCAGGTATAGACAATACACAAAAGCGATGATATCATATAGGGATATTACGACACATTTTCCAAAGGAAGTGACATTTTTTTACAGTTCCGGTATCTTTATTAAGGTCTAAACTGGTAGTCTTGGTTAATGCGCTGGTCGTAGCAAGCATACCTATGGCGGATTGCTCTTCCTTGTTGCAGGTAGTAGGTATTTTCCCTTTAATAACATATCAGCTATCTAATATAATTCTGTTAAACTACAATCACTTCACAACATGAAGTTAACATTTAATCAACAATCAACATTTCAACATTTCCACCTCTGCATGGTATATTTGTTGCATACAGTTAGAAAGTGGGTCGTCTGATTTTCTCATATTCTGATGGGCTTAAGAAAAAGCGAAGGGGTCACATGTGCGGTCCTCCAAGGAACACGTTTTAGACCTAAGCGGAATATTATTCATGAGCTATCGATCCAGCCTCAACCTTCCCAGGTTCCTGCTAAATCCTTTTCTAGGTACCATTTAGTTAGTCTAAAGGGGGAAACTACTAGGTGTATGTCTGATTTACTTAAAAAATTCACTATGAAGGGTGTCCATTGCTTAAAAAAGGCTTCTGCCTGTGCCTCCTTTGCAAGTTCCACCTCTTTTTGCTCCATATCGAGATAGTGCCTCACCTGTGCCCATACCTCTCCCAAACTCATTATTTTGTGATCTAGCCAATGGTTTAGCAGGGTTCGTTTAGCTGCCAGTAGAATTACATGTATTAGTTTGTGGTATTTCTCAATCCCTGAAAGATCATGGAACAGCAACAGTTTTGGAGACAGTGTATAGGGGACATTCCATCTCTGTTTCAAGTCCTAATGAAGCTGTGTCCAAAATTCTTGGGTTTCAGGGCATCTCCATAGCCCGTGTATCAAGTCTGATTTTGGCAAGAGACATTTTGGGCACGCTAGTTTACGGTGTGGGGCTTGCGGGTGAGGGGGTTTTATTAAAGCCTAGTTTGAAATGGTGTATGAAGCGAAAGTGGGTCTCCCTCCATCGCTCGTTAAAGACTGCTTTGTTTAACTTATTCCAGATGTCTAAGACGAGTTGTGGCAAATTAATGTTCAGAAATTCCTTCTCCCATTTTGAGAACAAGGCATTTTCCCTATCCTGGGTGTCTGAGTCTCTTAATTTAGCATACAGAAGGGATAAGGAGTGACGACTGGAGGGGGGCCTATGATCTCATCAAAAGAGTTAGTGGAACATTCTCGCCCCAGCTGTTTCACTCTAGCTCTCACGAAACCCATAAACTGTCCGCAGGTGAGGAAATGGGATTTGGGTATTTTGAACAGTTGTTGAAGGTCTGGGAGGGATAGGTATGTGTTTTGGGCCAGGGATGTGAGGTGGCTAACGTTTTTGATTCCCAGTTCTGACCATTGGCTGAGTTGCTTATTATGTAAGCCCTGCGGAAACTCAGGGTGTCCCATTAAAGGCATGTGCTTACTAAGCATAGCAGGGAGTCCAAAGAGCTTGCGGCAAATTTTCCAGGTGGCTAATGTATCTCTCATGAGGATACAAGTCCTTAGTTCTAAAGGGACATGGGCGAATTTAGTGTGTAATAGTGCTGTTAGGTTCCATGGGGCTGCTACAAGTGCTTCCAAGTCTGTGTTGGAGTAGTACGTTGTGTTTTTTAGCCAATCTAGACAATGTCGCAGATTGCATGCCAGGTTATATTTATGTATATCGGGTACGTTGATTCCACCACTTGATTTGGGTAGCATGAGCTTTATAAGAGCGATTCTAGGTCTCTTGCGGGCCCATATAAAATTGGAGAAGCTGGTTTGTATGATTTTTATATCAGAGTGGCGTAATAGTAGCGGTATCGTCTGTAATGGATATAGTAATTTAGGGAAGCTCATCATGCGAACAAGATGAGCCCGAGTGAAGAGTGTAAGGGGAAGTGTCGACCACCTGTTTAGTTCTCTTATTATCTTTAAAATCAGACGGGGGTAGTTCTGGTTATAAATTGAAGCTGGTGATCTTCCAATATGTACCCCTAAGTACTTAATTGACTTGGCAGGCGTTTGTAATCGGATACCCTGGTGAGAGGGAGAGATAGGTGTTGCATTTGGGGATATTCGCAGGATTTCAGATTTGTTTTCATTTACATGACACCCCGAGAATTGACGAAATACATTAAGTTCACGAAAGAGGTCAGGCAGGTCTCGTTCAGGATTTTTAACAAAGAAAATAATATCATCTGCGAATAGTGCCAGCTTTAGTTCTTGGGTTTTTATTGTTATGCCTTCAAATGTATTAGAGGAGATCAGGAACCTGGCTAGGGGCTCGATTGACAGGTTAAAAAGGTAAGGCAACAGGGGGCATCCCTGTCTAGTTCCACGTTGTAAGGCAAAGGATTTTGATATGAAGCCCGGAACACTGATTCTAGCTTTCGGTTTGCAGTATAGTGCCTTCAAGAATGTTCTAAAAGGACCAGTTAATCCGATCTTATCCAAAACATTCTCCAGCAGCCCAAAACTACACAATCAAAAGCCTTCTCGGTGTCTATAGTCAAAAGCGCCGAGAAGGGATGACTGCAGGGATGCCTTTGGACTTTGTCCAATATAAGTAGGACTTTTCGTATCTTTGCTACTGCTGCCCTTCCTTGGACGAATCCCACCTGGTGACGACCAATGAGTTTTGGGATGTAGGGGCCAGGGCGATCTGCCATTATCTTGGCCAACAATTTTAGGTCTACATTTAGTAGAGAAATATGGCGGTAGGACCCTGGTATAGTGGGATCTTTACCGGCCTTAGGTATTACTTTGATGTGTGCCGAGTTCATAGATGGAGGAATCGCGGTACCCGATAGATATCCATTATATAGCTCTAGCAAAATTGGGACAATTTGGGTTTTTAAAGTTTTAAAAAATTCGCCAGTGTATCCATCTGGGCCAGGTGCTTTGTTATTTTTTAGTTTAGTAATTGCTGACTCAATTTCCGATGCTGTTATTGGGGAGCCTAGAATCGCCACCTCTTCTTCAGAGAGGCCTGGGAGGTCTATATTTCTGTAGCCATCCTTTGGAGAGCTCTTTGTCTAGTTTCTCATCTGTGTATAATTTTTCATAGAACGATCAAAGGAGTTCAACTACATCTTCGCCTTTCCTTGTAAGGGTTCCTGTTGGATCCTTCAAGGCAGGTATAGAGGCCGGGGGGTGAGGGCCTTTGGCAAACCTTGCCAAAAGTCTTCCTGGTTTACTCCCATATCGAAATAGTGCCACCGCTTGTTTAGTCATCTTCTGGGTTTCCCTAATCTCTAGCCAGGATTCATATGCATGTTTAGCTGCCGTCCATCTAGATTTGTTGGTTTCAGAAGGAGTGCCTGTGATGGTGTCATATGCAATGCGTAATTCAGTGCTTATGGTTTCTATTTTGTCTTTCAGTATTTTTTTAAACTTGGAGGCGTGTGCTAACAGTCTGCCTCTCAGGGCAGCTTTGGCCGTGTCGCAGTATAACTGGGGGCAGTTTAGATGAGCCTCATTATAATAGTGAAATTCCTGCCACCATCCCTGGAGGGTCGAACAGAATTCTTCATCTTTGGTCAGGTAAGTAGGGAATTTCCACACGTAGTCAGACCCACGTGGGACAGTGTCTAAAAGATGGAAGACTGGAGAGTGATCTGATATGATCATTTCTTCAATCGTCGATTTCTCTGTCCTTGGTGTCAAGTTGCGAGAGACAAAGACATAATCTATTCGAGACCACATCTTATGGGGGGAGAATAGAAGGTAAACTCTCTGCCTTCTGGGTTAAGCAATCTCCATGAGTCATAGAGATTAAGGTTGTGCAGGAATCTAGCTAACGGTGGTATTCCCTGTGGGATTTGATGTCGTGTGATTGTCTCCCTCTTTCTGTCTCCTACGTAGTAGATGACAGAGTTAAAGTCCCCTGTTACCACTTTAAATTCGGTATTGTCTGCCAGTATGGATGGTTCAAGGCGTGTAAGAAAGCCAGCTCCGCCTGCATTTGGTCCATATAGGTTGTGGAAGGAGAATACCTCATCGGCAATCCTAATATTAACATTAACCCATCTTCCCTCAGAATCATTGTCATGACTTATAACCAGTGATGAGCGATTACGTTGACTATCGTCATTGGGTCGATAGTCGATATCGGCAATTATCAATTAGATATCCAATCGTCGATAATAGATTATCGCCGATGACCATTAAAGTCTATGGGAGAGGAACAACACCTTCATTCTCTTACACCCAAACAGGGATGGAGAAGCTGGATTTAACATACCACAACAGCACAAATTTATAAGTGCTACATCTAGGCAAGACAATTAGGTTATAAAGCCACAGAAAACAAAAATCACAGACCATTCCCGATCCCTGTCTCGCACCACAGCATTGACCCTTAAACCTGCATGCACCCACAAATTTAAAAAAGTGCCAGAAGGGCAGTATGATTTGAACCATTCATTTAATTGAAAACTGGACATTGAATATCCCTGTCCTGTAACGCAGCTTGAGCCCCAAACCTGCATGGGTACCCCAGATTAAAAAAGGTGCTGGAAAAATGGAGTCTTTCAACCACCATTTTAGTTGAAACTGAGACATTAACTATAACTGTCATGTACCGCAGTTTGACCATTTTTTAAACCTGTCTGACCCACAGATTTAAAAAGTATGGGGGTAAAGGAGTTTTCAACCACATTTTAGTTGAATCTGGCACATTGACTATACCTGTTCTGTACCACTGTATGACATTAAACTGTCTGACACACAGATTAAAAAACGTGCTAGAAAAGGAGTCTTTGAACCACCATTTAGGTTTTTGAACTGGGACATATGACTATACTGTCCTGGACCCGCAGTTGTGACATTAAACCTGTTGACCCCAAAATAAAAAGTGCCGGGGAAAAGGAGTCTATGAACCTCCTTTTAGTTGAACTGGACATTAACTATATCTTGTCCTGTACGCAGTATGACCATTAAACCTGTCTGACCCACAGATTAAAAAGTGCCTGGGGAAAAAAGGAGTCTTTCAACACACCATTTAGTTGAAACTGGACATTGCATTTATACCTGTCCTGGGACCGCGAGTATGATCATTAAACCTGACTGACACCATAATTAAAAAGTGCGGGAAAAGGAGTCTGTTGAAACCACATTTTAGTTGAATGCGACATTAACTATATCTGTCCTGTACCGCAGATGACCATTTAAAACCTGTCTGACCCACAGAGTAAAAAAGTACTGGGAAAAAGGAAGTCTTTCAAACCCACATTTTTGTTGAACTGGACATTGTCTATTAACCTGTTCTGTACCACAGGTGTTGAACTTAACTGTCTGTCCCGACAGATTAAAAAGTGCCAAGAAAAAGGGAGCTTTGAACCACCATTTTAGTTGAACCTGGATACTTGGACTATACTGTCCTGGACCGCAGTATGACCTTTAAAACCTGGCATGACCCCCAAATTTAAAAAAGTGCGGGAAAAGTAGTCTTTGAACCACCATTTAGTTGATCTGGTCATTATAACCTATAATATGTCCTGTACCGCAGTAGACCATTTAAACCTTTCCTTGACCACTCAGATTAATATGTTGGTGGGAAAAGGAGTCTTTTCAACCACCATTTAGTTGAACTGGACCATCTGACTATACCTGTCCTGGGGAACGAAGTTTGACCATTAAAACATGTCTGACCCCCAAATTAAAAAGTGCCGGGAAAAGGGAGTATTTGAACCACTATTTTAGTTGAATGGACATTAACTATATCTGTCTGTACCGCAGAATGACCCATTAACCTGTCTGAACCACAGATTAAAAGTGCGGGAAATAGGAGTCTTTAAAAAAACCATTTTAGTTTCATGGACATTGATTATACCTGTCGCTGGGCCACAGCATGAGCCCCAAACCTGCATGACCCCCCAATTTAAAATGTGCCAGAACAAAACGTGAGTCTTTCAACTCCAGTTTTGTTTCACTGGGACATAGACTATCCCTCGTCCTGGGCCCAGCTTTGAACCCCTAAACCTGTTTGACCCACAGATCACATAGTGGCACTATGCTACTTTTGTACAGTGTTATCATTTAGAATATTTTTTGGTAACTGTCATTTGTTCTACAGAATTTATATGGGGATAGTTTTATTTATAGTTTCTTACATTATTACCATGTTGCTTTTTTTCTCAAGTGTGATAACATACAACATAACCCTCCTGCAGTTTTTAAAGGTATTTTTTACCGTGTAGACTGTGTTAATTCGTGCCCGCACCACCCCATAAGTAATAACAAATGTCCTTAAATTCATCACCATAACACTTCTGAGTTGAGAAGGACATTTGCATCCTGGCTTCTGAGACTGATTTATCCAGCCAGATCAATTCAATGGTTTCATTTTTTCCTCAAATCTTTCTCATTTGATTAGGGGCAGACTCCCATGGTGATCAAATGATGAGACCCCATAGTGACTCCTGCCCCATGAAAAATTTTAAGCCTTCAAATTGTGCAATTTGGGCCACATGTATGAATCCCGCGGGTCGAGGGCGCGTTTTCCGCCAGTTTTCGGAGCGGAATCTGCGCATGATTTATTGTCGCGGCCGGGCGGCGCTCTTACTTATCATGTAAAGTCAGCCGAGCCTCGCCATCAGCGTTAATAAGGCCGAAGTGCGGGGACATGGGCGCTGTGCGGCGCTTGCGCTATGCCTTTCGCCGTCCGAGGAAGTGCACTCATACATGCGGTAAAAGTCCGCGAGCCTCGCCAAGTGTTTGGGGGTGCAGTGCGGGACTTAGGCGCGTGCGGGACTGCGCGAGGAAGAGAATCTGTTCCGATGCGAGGACAGGCTGAGCGGCGAGAATTCATTCCAGATGTCGGTGCGGAGTATGAAGCCAAAAATAGCCTTTATAAAGGCGTTTACTTTTATTTGGGTCTAAATCCTCCGGTCCGAGGCGAAGTGAAGCAGTATCGGACATGCGAGGAAGAGGATCGAAGATCGTTGCAGAAAAGTCTCGGCGCTCCGCTTCCGTGCAGCAGGAGTGTGGATTGCCGAAAAAAAAATCGCCATTATTTAAAGGCGGGGGATAAACAGTGTCAGAAAGGGTGAATGTACAAAATGCACTTCTTAAAAAATAAATCACCTTTCCCAAACTCGAGAACGGCACAATATCAAGAATATGATATTGGAAATTGCTGGGAAATACTGTTAATTCAAATCCTGAAACTATTATCATTGGTCGGCATAAACCGGCCAATCAGAATAGGAGCGACAAAGTCCCATTCTAAGCCTATGGAGGACGGAGTTTAGCCCAATCAGAATTGGAGCGACAATGCCCCACATTCTAGCCTATGGTAGGAGTTTGTAGACAAAACAGAATCCACGACCGGGACCAGTTCAAAATACAGTAAAAAGGCTGCAAAGAGCTGATTGGCTGAGCTACGGGGGCTCGCCTAAGCTCGGCCAACAGAATAGGAGTGGAAATGTCACATTCTAGCTATGGAGAAGTTTAGACCAATCAGAATTAGGAGCGACAAAGCCCCATTCTAGCCTATGGAGGAGTTTGGGACCAATCAAAATCCACGGGCGGGCAGTCAAAATAAGTTAAAAAGGGTGCTTGCAAAGAGCTGATTGGGCTGAGCTAGCGGGGGCTGGCTATCCCAAGCCAATCAGAGCGCGAGCTACTTCTCCTATTATAGTCTATGGAGAGATGGCGCACTGAAATCTCGGCGGCTCAGCGCCCGTTGCGGCATGAAGTATTAATAAAAAAAAATGTTTTTATTAAGTGTAATACATGATCAGATAAAGAAGCAGAAACTATTGTATTTAAAAAACACACACAAAAAAAAACACACACACACACAAAAAAAAAAATAAAAATAAAGCAAGTTAATAAACCTGAACAACGCGTTTGTCGCCGAGACCGGCGCTACATTAGGGGAATTGCCATAGAGAGAATTGCCGGGGGAAATACAGTAATTTCAATTGTTTAAGCTATTCTCATTGGATCGGCATAAACCTGCCAATCAGAATAGGAGCGTACAATGTCCCATTCTATCCTATGGCGGAGAATTGACCAATCGAATAGGAGCGACAAAGCCCCATTCTAGGCCTACGGAGAAAAAAAATGGACAATATATTCAACGGCGGGACAGTTCAAAATACAGTAAAAAGGCAGAAACGAAACGAGCTGATTGGTTGAAACCAGCGGGGGTCGTCCAGCGTAGGCCTATCAGAGCGCGAGCTACTTTCTCATAGAGTTTCTAGGGGAAAAGAAATTCTGAGCGCGTCTGTCGATTGGTTAATTTCAAAGAGCCGCAGTAATTTGGCCCAATGGGAGAAGCCGAGCGACGCTCTATGGGTTTTGTAATGCACAATACTAGAAAATCAAACTGTACCTATGGCCGAAATCAATTATAACACTACACATACCAGGTTGTCACGATGTGTTATATAAAAGGTAAATCCTAATATGTGGCCTAACTGAAAAAAAAAAAATAATTAATTCCCTAAAATGCATGTTTATTTCTTTATTTCGTTAGCCAAGGATCAATAGTATGGTGTGTGCATCGAAATTACAGGAAAAAAAACATGATTTTAGGGAATTAATTTTTTTTTTTCGTTAGCCACTTATTAGGATTCTTTTATATACACCATCGTGCAAACTTGTGTAGTGTTATAATGTGATTTCGGCCATATACAGTTTGATTTCAGATTGCATTACAAAACCCATAGGAGCATCAGTAACTGAGCAGAGAAAATCATTCTCTTTGGCCTCTTGATCTTTTACATCCTTCTGACCCAACCTGCATTTGTCCATCAAAGAGGTCTTCAGAAAATGGATTATCATCAGTGGTGGGTACACGAGTTGACATTTGGGCTGCTTCATGTTGGACGGATGCTGATTGAGGCTGATGACGACATTTGTGGCGTGACTGGGAGGACGATGAGGTAAGACTGCTGATGCAGGTTGCAGTAACACTGACAGAACAGATTGGCGACGCTGGTTAGTACTGTGATTCCCTCAGTGGCTTGACCCCCCAGCGATGAAAGGCCTGCGTTCCGAAACTGACGATGTGTGGCATGCGTGTTGACGCCAGCACTGGAAGGAGCTCCTTCTCTCATACCTCTTCCATCCATGTCCTACCCCCCTCTTTGCTCGCTTACCACCTGAATTTCGCTCATGTTCAGAAATATAAAAATTTTAGAAGGTATGGGGAAGAGTTTTGGAATGTCTCTTATTAAAAGACGGCCAAATCACAGCTATTCTCACATCCCTCAAATGAAAACAAAATTGCTGAATTCAAATTTATACTGCAAGGAGGCTCTATCAACACAGCTTGCCTGCCGCAAGTGAAAAAAAACGTATCTGAAATGCATACTGATAATAAAGGTATTTTTTGGCACCTGATTCAACTTTGTGGTGACTACAAAGTTGCTGGATTCAAACCTTACTGCAAAGTAAATCTATCACAAAGTTTGACTGAACAAAAGTGAAAAAAACACCTGTCTGAAATGTATAAGGATATTAAAAGGTTGATATTTTTAGCACATATCAGTATACCTGTGGTGACTTACAAAGTTGCTGGAATTCAAAAATTTAACTGCAAAGTAGATTTATCAACAAAGATTGACTGACCAAATAGTGAAAAAACACATGTCTGAATATGTATACGGATATTAAAAGGGTTAATTTTTTAGCAATATCGATACCTGTGGTGACTACAAAGTTGATGGATTCAAATTTAACTTGCAAAGTAGATTTATCAACAAAGCTTGACTGACCAAAAGTGAAAAAAAACACATGTCTGAAAATGTATACGGTATTAAAAAGGTATTTTTGGAACATATGAGTACACCTGTGGTGACATACAATATTGCTGTATTCAAATTTAAACTGCATAAGTAGATCTATCAATCAAAAAGCTTTTGACTTGACCAAAAGTGAAATAAACACTGTCTGAAATGTATACGGATATTAAAGGTATTTTTGGCACCTATCAGTACCCTGTGGTGACTACAAAATTGCTGGGATTCAAAAATTTTAATGCAAAGTAGATCTATCAAAAAAGTTTGACTACCAAAGTGAAAAAAAAAAACCTGTCTGAAAAGTATGGTTTTTAAAAGGTATTTTGGCCATATCAGTAAACTGTGGTGACTACAAAAATTGCTGGATTCAAATTTAATGGGGAAAGTGATCTATCAACAAAAACTTGAGACCAAAATTTAAAAAAACCCTGTCTGAAATGTATACGGTATTAACAGGATTTTTGGCACTTCAGTACACCCGTGGTGATAAAAATTGCTGGATTCAAATTTAACTTCAAAGTAGAACTATCAAAAAAAAAGCTTGATGACCAAAAAATGAAAAAAACACCTGTATGAAAGTATACGGATTTAAAAAAGGGATTTTCGGCACCTTCAGTACACCCTTTGGGGACTTCAAAGTTGCAGGATTAAAATTTAACTGCAAGGTGGCTTATCAAAACAGTGGCCGCCCCAAAATGAAAAAAAAATGTATTGAAAAATTTTTTACTGATAATAAAAAAGGGTTTTTTTTGGCACCAATCAACCTGCGGTGGGTCAAAGTTGCTGGGTTCAAAATTTTAACTCAAAGAGATCTATCAACAAAACTTGATGCCAAAAGTGAAAAAATCACCTTCTTAATGTATAGGATTTAACAGGTATTTTTTGGTCCTATTGTACACCCGTGGTGACTAAAGTTTCTAAATTTTAAATTTAACTGCAAGGTGGCTCTATCAAACAGCTTTCCTGCGCCCAAAAGGGGAAAAAAAAACACGTTTTCCCGAAATGTATAATTTATAATAAAAGGTATTTTTTTTGGGACCTATCAAACCCGTGGTGACTACAAATTTTCTGGATTCAAATTTTTTAACTGCCAAAGTAGATCTATCAACAAAAACTTGACTGACCAAAAATGAAAAAAAAACCTGTCCCGAAAATTTTTTAAGGATATTAAAAGGTATTTTTGGAAACCTATCGTCAAACCCGTGGGGGGACTACAAAGTTGCTGGATTTTAAAAATTTTAAAGGAAAATAGATCTTTTCAACAAAAACTTGACTGACCAAAAATGAAAAAAAACCTTTCTGGGAAAAGTTTACGGATATTAAATGGTTTTTTTTGGGAACCCATCGTTTTCACCCGTGGTGCTACAAAGTTGCTGGAAATTTTAAAATTTTAAAAAGCCAAGGGGGCTCTATCAACACACTTCCCCGCCCCCCCAAAGTGAAAAAAAAAAACGTATCTGAAATTTTATACTGATTAAAAAAAAAGGGATTTTTTTTGGGCCCCATTTAACCCTTTGGGGGAAAACAAAATTGCTGTATTCAAATTTAAGTGCAAGGTGGTATATCAACAAAGCTGGACTGGGCCCAAAAATTGAAAAAAAACACCCATCTGAAATGTATACTGGGGAATAAAATGGAGGGTTTTTCCCCCTAAACAAAATAGGGCCCGCAGTTACTTTGAAAAGAAAATTTTATCCCAATATAAGGCAATTGCCCCAAAGTCTAAAAAAAGTTTTTTGGGGTGTACAATAAACCCGTTTTCCCTTTATAGAGCCCTTTTCTGTGTTCGCCCTGGCCCCCTTTTACCCCCCCCTCCCCCCTTTCCCCCTGTGACCTTTTTCAGCCCCCAGATTTCCCCCCTTTTAAAAAATTTTTTGCCCCAATTACCTAAAAATCGCAAATCCCCGTTCTAACTAAAATTTTAAAAAGGATCACGCTAAAAATAGAGCTTTTCTTGGGTTTTTTGGGAAAAAGGCAGAGCCCCACTCCCCACTGTATGAGAAAGATGACCGACACTGGTTCCATTTAACAGGAAGGGCTGTTCTTTGGTTTTAAAAAGAGGGGGGCATGTGGTTTTTTCCAGCCCAAAAGCAACCCTACACATCCCATTTATGAACGTTTGCACACAACCCTCTACCCCTCTTTTATTCTGTAAGTGATTTGCCCGGCGCCCCAAAAAAGACAGGAAGCGCCGGGAAAATGGCGCCCATTTTTAATAGATTAAAGCACAAGGGTTTTTAAACCCAAATTATTTTCCCTGATCTAAAAAAACCCCCCGGGTCAAGTAAATACCCTGCCCATTTTCAACTTTGTCGATAATAAAACGTCCAAAAACAACTTTTTTAAAAATGAGCCATTCAAGTGTTTTGCCTATCGGCCCAGCCCCCCCTACCGCTTTTTCGGGTTTATGCCGTGGAACCAATCACCCTTGGCCCCCCCCAGAGTCCCTTCATTTAACAAAGTGGTTTTTCCCCTTTGGTGGGTTTCTCAGCACCATTGGCAATTCCCGGGGACATGCTCTCGCCCCTTGGGTTTTCTTCCCACCTCTCCCGGGCCGCTTCTTTAGTGTTCATTTGCAGGTTCTACTTTCCCCTCCCCTCCCCCTTGCCGTAGGGGTCCCTCAGGGGTCAGTTCTTGGTCCACTCACTCTTCTCAATCTATACAGCCCCCCATTGGCCAAACCATCAGTAGATTTGGCTTCCAGTACCACATCTACGCTGATGACACTCAATTATACACCTCTTCCCGAGACCTCACTCCTGCCCTGCAACAAAACACAAGTGACTGTCTGTCCGCTGTCTCTGACATCATGTTCTCTCTCTATCTCCAACTAAACCTCACCAAAACCGAACTTCTTGTTTTTTCCCCCATCTACTAACCAACCCCCATCTGCTATTTCTCTCTAGTGTGTGGCATCACCATAACACCGAGGCAGCAGGCCCGCTGTATTGGGGTTATTCTAGAATCTGATCTGACCTTCACCCCATATATCCAAACCCTTGCCCGCTCCTGTCAAATTCACCTCAAGAACATCTCAAGAATCTGTCCTTTACTCACTGTCGAAAACAACTCAAACTCTCATTGTTGCTCTTATTCATTCTCGTCTTGACTACTGTAACTCCTTGCTTATCGGTTCTCCTCTCTGTAAACTCTCCCTCTCCAATCTATCCTGAATGCAGCAGCCAGGCTTGTCTTTCTCTCCAGCCGCTATACTGATGCCTCTACCCTGTGTCAGTCACTGCACTGGTTGCCCATCCAGTACAGAATACAGCATAAACTAATCACTCTCACTCATAAAGCTCTCCACAGTGCTGCACCCCCATACATCTCCTCCCTCATCTCTGTCTACCACCCTCCCCGCTCTCTCCACTCAGCTACGGACATCAAACTACAGACTACAATCATCCGAACCTCCCATGCTTGTCTTCAAGATTTTGCACGTGCTGCACCAATTCTCTGGAACATCCTACCATGTACCATCAGGCACAATCCCAGCCTTCGCAGTTTTAAGAGTGTCCTGAAAACACATCTTCTCAGGCAGGCCTACCAAAACCACTAATTATTAACCCCCCTTCTATCACACACATTTGTCACTCCCTACACTAGGGCACTCACAGGCAACTTATCTGTATATAATGTTACAGTCATGGTGGCAGGTTCACAAATTTTTATGTAAACCTCCCCATATTTATAAAGCATGGCTGGGCCATTGTAAATTTAGCACTTCTCCCCTTTGTTTCCCCCAGGCACCCTCTTAGATTGTAAGCTCTTGGGAGCAGGGCCTTCACACCTTGTGTCTCACCTATAAGTAGCTTTCACTGTGTAATGTCTGTCTTTTGTCTGTAATTATACCCTCTACATTGTAAAGTGCTGCGAAATTTGTGGCGCTAATAAATAAAGATTTATTTATTATTATTTTTAAATTTTTATTATTTTTAAAGCTATATCGTTTTAAGGCTTTTTGGGTCCCTTAGTATCATCCTATGTTTACTGGGAGACCTCAGCCCCTTCACTTTTCCACGTAATCAGTTTCATGAGATAAACCCACTATCCAATACGCAATTATACTCTTGGTGGATTAAACAAAATAGACAAAATAAACAACTTTAAGATCGAACTAAAGGCCCTTAGGCCTATAACACCCTGAAGAGGAGGAGCTAGTACCTCTTCAGCTCACTGTGTAATTGAACTTCTCTTTTTTCCCCATGAAATAAGCAGAGTATAGCAGAGGAAAGAAAGTAAGTCTAGTCCCAAAACCTGGTCCATTGAGACGCATGGAAAAAATGTCAAAGTACCCTTATCTGTACAGAACAATTAGGAATGAGACTAAGATCCCTGAACCCTGAATTTCCTAGAGATTGGGGGCTCTCTTTTACTAGAGTACATCAAGTCCCTCGCAGGGTATATTCAAATGGGGTCACTATCAGGTCATCTCAGCTTCTTCCGTGGTTTGGAAAAAGGGTTATGTCAAAAACCCATTTGCATGGTTTACTCCGGGCAAAGCGATCTTTTTTAAGGATTGTCTTCTGCGTTGTTCCCTCGGGCTTGTAGACCGATATGGTCGAGCAATGTTAGAGTATCCTGCCTTTGGTCGAGGGTCACTGTTGGGGACTGCATCAAATCTGGGTGGGGACAAAGAACGGTCTGAGACTGATTGTGATGGGGGTCTAGAATGGACCTGACACCTCTCATCTAGGTATCGTTGGGCCTCATTTGGCGTCTGGAAGATGGATATGTTTCCATTTCTGTGGAATATTTTGAGGATAGCAGGATATAATTTAAATTGTTTACTGAAAAGTTGGGTACATATTGAGGAGAATGCCCTCCTTTTCCTAGCCACTTCCATCGAGAAGTCCTCAAATATGAGTATTTTCCTCCCTTTGAAGTTAAGGCCGGTTTTCATTCACTTGAAAGCTTTTAAGACTTCCACTTTATTGGTAAAATCCAAGTATTTTACGATTATTTGGCGTGGCCTTTCTCGAAGAGCCGGTGGGATACCTTCATCTCGCACAGGCCTGGTGTCACTCCTGAGGTCAGAGCCTAGGCGGTGTGCACGCTCAACTTTGCATGGGTGCGGAAGTCCCAGTGCTTTGGGGAGCTCTCTTTCACACAGCATGGCTAAGGCTTTAGGTGGTATATATTCGGAGATGCCTAGAATCCGCAGGTTGTTGCTTCGTGATCTGTTTTCTAAATCTTTGAGTTTATCGCTTAGCCTTTGGTTTTCCCGGAGTAGACCGGCAATCTGGGAACGGGTTTTGTCTGTGTCGATTCTCATGTCTTGGAGTTGTTGGTCGTGTGCGTCCAGCCTTTCATTATGAGAGTTCACTTCCGTTTTTACTTGCGCTATCATCTTTGCCACCGACTTCATTAGCAAAGATTGCAAATCAGTCGAAATTTGTTTCGCCACCTCCTCCACTATGGAGTTAAAGTCTGAAGTTGATGTATCGATCTGTGCCTTTGAGTGATCTTGTGTATCTTGTGGGGCTAGAAAAGGCTGTGGCGGGTGTGGGCCTTCCTGTGGCAGTGTCAGGGTGGTGTCCCAATCTGCCGCAGACGAGGAGAACTCTTCCTCCAGGGTATACTGTACATCTTCCTGGGTTGCAGTTAGGAGGCGTTGTCGTTTGGAGTTTATCAGCTTTTGAGGGTTGCTTTGTATTCTTTTCCCATTTTACTGAGATATTTTTCCATGTACCTAGGTGAGGTACAGTTGAGCTGTAGTAGGTGAGCCTGATATAGATTATCGAGTTTTGCCGGCCGTCGGGAGGTGCTGGGGTGGTAGGAGCGTTGTGTGTTGTGGTGCAATACCGCAGAGCTGCCCTTCTTTATATGGTCCGGAAGAGTGGCTATTTGAGAGAAAGGTAGTGGTAGTAGTTGAGGCGCCTTAGTATTCCACTTCCGTGGTATAATCAGCGTTGGTGTTGTCTCCCGCCAACTGTCTCTTTTAGTGTGTTAAGTGCCTGGAAAGTAGTAGTGATCACCAGCTGATGGCAGTTTGATGTTCACCTCAGTATTTTAGATACTGTATACTGGTGTGCTAGTAAGGGAGCTGGTATTATAATGCTGTCAGTTCTCTGGGCTAACTACCCACTTTGTGTAATGGCCGGGTATTCATATACTGGGGCTGTTGCTTCAGTTTTGCTCCCACTTCTACTACTCTTGAAGCTATGCAGGAGGGTGAAGTGTTGTTGGCCTTACATTAAACACTATGTGTCCCAGTATGGGCGATTGACGGGAACCTGATCTTTCTGCCCGTGCTGTTAGTGCCCCTTTAGCAGCAGCTATGTTGTTCTTTGAGACCGGTGCTAGGGTACTAAAATGGCCAATGGCTATTACAGTCTCTCAGGCGGCAGATTTTCGCAGGCTTTTTTTTTTTTATAATGCCGACTTGTCTTCTCTAAAGTGTCAGGACTCTCTTATATGCGAAAGTCAGCGTTCTCAGTATAACAGGGGCGCTATTGGCTATGGCTCCGGACTTTCTGGGCCATTCAGCGAGGAGTAATAGTTATAGACTATCCCACACTCCGAGCGTTGTCTTAGTCTCCTGTACTCCTGTGATACCGGAGCTTGGGGCCGCCTGCTTACCTCAGGTGCTGGGGCGGCGTGCAATGTCCCGCTCTGCTGCTACCTGTCTTGATGCTCGGGGGGGAACGCTGTCGGTGTTGCACTGGCTTGTCTCCCTCTCCGCTCGCTGGTCACCAGCGCGGGGTAAGTCCGGCCGCGTCAGATGGGTGGCAAGCACCACGCTTCACTCCTCCCGGGGTCGCTCCCGCTGTTTCGCTGCCGTGCCGCGGGCATTCAGGGATCCGGTGATGTAGGACAGGTGTCTGTGTCTAGGTCAGTTTTGCAGGTTTGATGCCGTCTCTGGGGAGCTCCTCTCACGCACTCATGCCATGGCGGCGCCGGAACCGGAAGATTCTATTAATTTTTAACTACATCTTATAGGAGATATGTTTATATTTTTATATGTTAAAATTTTTTAATTACATTTAAATAATTTAATTTTATATAGTTTGATAATTATCAGAAATTACTTTTTATTATTGTACTGGTGTAAGTTAAGAAATATTGATAAATCCTTAAATGGCAGAAATATTATGTTTTAGATTATCTCCAGACTGCTATAGCTCCTGCTAAATGGGGCCTCCCTGCTCCCGTGTCAACTTGTAAACCATATATATACTAAGCAAGAGTAATAAAGATAAAAGCGACTTTATTGAAACATATCCTCTAAAATATATAACATATTGTGCAAAAGAATTTTGCTACTTGCGATTCATAGTCCATAGTAGGCAGTCGGTACAAATCTTAAATATTCAGTCCTCTGAACTCCAAAGGCGTGCAGCCTCATACAAACGCCAAGTAATGGAGCATGGAAACAGACAGACAGGACTGATCGAGGCGTGTGACGTTTTGCCCCTTCCTCAAACACGTAATTCCTCTGTCATCACTTCCTTTTATTTATAATGCAACACATCGTTAAAGTGCACATAGTTACATGTTACATAATAAAACCAAACCATACATTCACAAAAACACTCGTAAATTCCAATTCTCATTCATACCGGCTGGGGCAAGGGTACTGAGCCTATGTATCCAAAATGCCTCTCTTTGGAGAAGCCGTGTCTCAAGGCTTTCGGTATTTTTTATTATAACCTCTTCTAACACACAGCATCTGAGTTCAGATGCTGTGTGTTTATGTTCCTGAAAATGTCTGGCCACCGTCGTCTCTCCATATTTCTTTTTATCATTCTTATCGCCTATATCTAAAGTGCATACATTTCGTATTGTTGATCGATGTTCCGTAATTCTAGTTTTTATTTGGCGAGATGTTTGGCCTACGTATCCTCTGCCGCAAGGGCATTTTAAGAAATAAATGACAGCTTTCGAATTGCAAGTATAAAAACCTTTAAAATGAATTTTAAATCCTTGCATCGGATGGGATATATACGACCCCTTGATAATTGAGTTGCAATTGCAACAGCCAAGACAAGGGAAGGTGCCCTTTCGTTTAGCAATCAAAGTGCTTTGTTGTTTATTAGTATCATTTTTTAATTGTGCCCTGACAATGGCTTCTCCTACTGTGCGTCCCTTTTTATATACAAATTGTGGCATATGTTGGAACAGTTTCCCATACTTCACATCTCTGGACATCAAATACCACTATTTTTTGATGGTGTTTTGAATAAGTTTGCTATGTTCATCATAAGTACTAAGATACATAAGACGTTCATTTTGTTCTGTTTTCTTTTTGTTAGTCAGTAACATATTTCTATTCAGCTGTTTAACTTCTTTTGCTATTCTTTCTAAATCTACTTTATTGTAGCCTCTGACAAAGAACTTCTCAATAATCTGTTTCTCCTGTTCACAGTATAACGCCTCTGTTGAGCATATCCTCCTAGCTCTAATGAGTTGGCCCCTCGGTATACCTAGAAATAGTTGAGGGGCATGTTGACTTGTTCTATGTAAGATATTGTTCCTATCAATAGGCTTTTTATATAACGTAGTACTAAAGCCTTGTTTCTCTCTTTAAACCTCCACGTCTAGATATTGAATGACGTTTCTTTTTATGGTGGCAGAAAATTTTATAAGAGGATGTATTTCATTCAGAGAGGAGATGAACTAAATGAGCTCCTCCTCGGTACCACTCCATAAAACAAAAACGTCATCAAAGTAAACAATCATAAATAATTAATCTCCTTTGTTAGAGAGAACACTCTGTGCGACCTGTCCCATTAGGGCTGCATCTTTTTTTGGTGTATTTTGCATCAAAAAACTGTTGACGTCGCATTCTCTATATAAATGAGCTGTCATACAGCCATACTAGGTGCATTTTATGCCAGGCATGACACTTTGAATGTGCCTAGAGTAGGCGCATAAAATATACTAGCAATGATATGCTATGAGCCTTTTTTTGGTATACGCCTAAATTAGGCACATTAAATATGCTATACCAGGCATACCACACACCAAATTTTTTACAGCTTTATTTATTCATGCTCATTATACACTCATTTAATGCGCCTTAAAACTGGAGTTGAAGTGCCTCTTTTCTGACATGTCGCCCTCTGTTCTCAAGCTACATTCTGTCCTGGTGACATCACTCCCTGCTGTATGTCTAATCAGGACAGTAACTAGAGAAACTTTTCTGCACTCAGAGCAGATAAAATCTCTCTTATCGCTTCACAAAAGTTATATCAACAGACAATGTACAGTATTTGGGAAAAAGTTTTGATTGATCTAATGTTCTCTACATGTTGTAAGCTAATCATAGTAGTGAGACAACCCCTTTTAAGACTGTCCAGAGTTGAAGCATGGTACTGAGTGAGAGAGGACCTGGATTTGTGGCATGTGGTTCCAAGGGAGAGAACCTTGAACCTGCAGATAGTTGCAGACAGCTGGGAACACTGACAGTACTACAACAGTTGTAGAAAGTGGAGTATATATTTATTTTTGTTTTTTAAGCCACTGTAGCCAATTTTCAGTTTTATTTGTTAACTATACCACTCATGTAAATGGTAGGATGTGCTGCATGTTACATTGTTATTAAATTATGATCCTTTTTAATATTACTAATCAACCATTGTGTTAAATAAGGTCAACAATTACATGGACAGCAATATTCATTTATGTAATTTGTGAGATGCATTTCTTGATCTTAAACAGGGTAAAACAATTATGCTATGTCTACACTGCACAGAAAAACGTCCGCTTTTTCAGCGTTTTTCGTTTTCTAAAAACGCTGGAAAAACCTCTGAAATCAGCTCCCATAGACTTCTATTGTAAAAACGTCCTGCTGTCTACACTGAGCTTCTTTTTTCTGCTTGTTTCTTTTTACGGGTTGTCTTTTGCAACATGTTCTAAAAAACAGCAGAGCAGGGCAGAAAATTTACTACAGGAGTCTATGTAAAGCGCTGGACGTAGTTTGGCGCATTTTTGCTGCGTTTTTTGCCGCAAATTTTCAATGAAAACCCATCCAGGAGACCCAAGTCCCACCTGCAGAGGGTGTTAATAAAGGTTATAGCTTATCAAATTTGCATAAAAGTGTCTGATGTGTCCTTGTTTTTACCGTTTGTAATAAAATGATCATGCTTTGGTTGCTAACAATTTTTGCGCAATTCATATTTTTTTCGCAAAAAATAAGTTTTTTTTACAGATTTTGGTGCTAAAATCCTCTTTTTCTAACATATTTTGGCGCTAATAAATTTATCTCGCTTCTGACGCTAAAAATAAGTTTTTTTTACGGATTTTGGCTCCAGAATCCATTTTTTTTTACAGATTTTGACGCTAAAATCCTTTTCCTAACATAAAATCCTTTTTTTTTACGGATTTTGGCAATTAAATACTTTCCTAACATATTTTTGCGCTAATAAAGTTATCTCGCTTCTGACGCTAAAATACTTTTTTTTATGGATTTTGGCAGCAGAATCCGTTTTTTAACGGATTTTGGCTCTTCTAAAGTTCTCTTGCTTCTGTCGCTAAAATTTTATTTTTTAAAGTATTTTGTCGCTTAAAGTACGTTTTTATTACGGGTTTTAGCACTAAAATACATTTTTTAACGGATTTTGGCTCTTCTAAAGTTATCTTGCCTTTGTCGCTAAAAATGTTTTTTTTACGTATTTTGTCTCCAAAAATGCGTTTTTTATGGGTTTTGGTACTGAAATAGTTTTCTACGGATTTCAGCGCTGTAGTATTTTTTTTCCGGATTTTGGCACTAAAGTTCTTTTTTTACGGATTTTGATAATAAACTCTCTTATTTTATGGATTTTGGTGCTAAAATCCTTAAAAACAGATTTTTTGCGGCAAAAGCAAAATATATGTGTTAGCGCCCAAATCCTTAAAATGTATTTTAGTGCCAAAATCCATATAAAACGTATTTAAGGGCCAAAATTCTTAAAAAAATTATTTTTGGTGACAAACGCGAGATAACTTTATTAGCACCAAAATCCGTAAAATGCAGATCTTAGTGCTAAAATTTATTAAATAATGGACTTTAGGGCCAAAATCCGTAAAAAAAAAACATATTTTTGGCGACAAAAGCGGGATGACTTTATTAGCACCAAATACGTAAAAATACGGATCTTAGCCCCAA
Source organism: Phyllomedusa bahiana (assembly GCA_025379985.1). NCBI lineage: Eukaryota > Metazoa > Chordata > Amphibia > Anura > Hylidae > Phyllomedusa > Phyllomedusa bahiana. Next base: position 62,023 of record JAODAL010007558.1, read on the forward strand.
AATCCGTAAAAAAAATGGACTTTAGGGCCAAAATCCGTAAAAAAACTTATTTTTGGTGACAAATGCGAGAGCTTTATTAGCACCAAAATCCGTAAAATGAGTACAAGATCACATATAAATAAATATGCTTACATTAAAAAACAGGCTTAAAGACAAGCAAAAAACGCGTGTAAAAAACGCGCCAAAAATGCAAATTGCAGCAAAAAACGGCCGTTTTTTCAGCTGCTTTTGACAGGCAGTGGACAGAAAACTCCGTTTCATGAAAGTTTTTAGTAATTCGTTTTCAGGTCGTTTTTTGTCAACATAGCCTTACAGAAATCTTTTCATCACCTCTATCATTATGTGTGTGAATTCACCATATTTGTAAGAGATAAGAAAATAGTGCTCATTTTTAAAGAGTATTGCAAGTGAATATTTATTATTTAAGTGTTTAAAAATATTTTATATGCACATAGTAATTAATAGAATAGAGTTGTTCAACTACTTTCTTTGGATGTCAACATTTTGATCAGTTGGATATTCCACAAATGACTAGTAGGAGTGGTTCCCACCTCTGGGACTGGATATTTATTGAGATGGCCCCCAAACCTTTCCACTCAGAACGGAGAGGTGGTGGCGCATGCATGGAAAAGTTTGGGGACCTACACTTATCAGACGTATATGACATTCTATCCTATCAATATGCCATAAATGTCTGTTAGGAAAACCCATTTAACACATTTACGAAAAATTAATTATAACTAAGATTTACTTACCGAAATCTTTATTTCCCTGATCCAGAGGCAGCACACAATGGGTTAATATCCTCCTCATCCCAGCTAGGACAGAAGAAAAAGAAATGAGTATCAGCATTAGTTAGGTTCACCTCACCCATATAAGCTCTCCTCAGACCATGACCAGACCTGTTTCGTTTAAAGCAGAACAGACATTTTTTTTTTTAGAAGGGTGGGATCCCTGTGCTGCCTTCGGACTCAGGGAAATAAAGAATTCGGTAAGTAAATCTTAGTTTTCCCCTTCGTCCTCAGGCAGTACACAATGGGATTTCCAAAAGCAGTACAAAACGCAGGGGTGGGGGACAGAATGCAAAATAAGCATCTTCTAAAGTACTCAGACTTATGCCAAAGTTCATAGAGAATACTAAGCAGCTACTTGGCAGATTTAATCTAGTAAAAGTTTCATTTTATTTGGCAATAAGGGAAAGTATTGAAAAAAAAGGGTTTTGGCTTTTTTCTTACCCAATGCCCCCTTCCCTCTTGATCATACACAGAAGTATTTGCTATAGGACCATTTGTCAGAGGTTTATGTGATTTTTTTTAAGGGCCCCTTGTAAGTGAAGAAACGACTTCCAGATTCTCGTAATATTGATTTAAGAAAGTTTACCTTTTCCTGAGGTTAACAAAGGATGAGCTTTTTCGATCCAAAGGAAGAATCAGAAAAAAAAAACTGTAGTTTTCCAGGTTAATACTGTCTCAGTCCCACATTGAAGGACTCCAGCAAACCCTTTTAATAGAAAAAAAACACCCCAAGACAGCACCCCCACTAAAGCGGTCCACCCAATAGCACTTTGGTGAAAAAACCCCAAACCCCCAAAAATGAAAGAGCCGTCCAGCCCCTCCCCGTTTATGGGATTAGGTTCCAGCCAGTGGGGGAAGTGCACTCTTCCCTTTTATTTTTAATTTTGCGACATTTATTATTAGTGAAACCAAAAAAAGAAGTATTCGGAAATTCATTTTAAAAGATAATGCTTGTAAATTTTTTTCCCCGGGGGTCTTTAAAACCCCCCTTGACAAAAGGGTAAATGGAGACTATATCCTTCATATTAAGTAATACCCCTAAAAGTTCACTTCATGAGCATTTTTTTTGGGCCCCTTCACGCCCCTTGTTACAGGAGGGTAAATGGAAATAAACCTCTCGTGTTGTGAAATTCTAGAAGTTCCCTTCATGGCATTTGTGTTGGCGCCCTTCAACCACCTTGTTAAGGAGGGTGAGCAACTGGAAAGAGAGAGGGGGTTTCTATAGAAATCGACCAGAGGAAAAGCATATTGGGTGGTGGAACCCAAATTTAATGCTTAAAATTATTTAACCTGATATTCGTTTCTTTTTCTTCTTCCAGTGGGATGGGGAGGATATTAACCCATTGTGTGCAGCCTGAGGACGAAGGGGAAATATATATATATGTCATGATATTGCTGGTATGTGGTGTGTGGTCAGGTACTAAGTGTGAGCCATACCTGGCTGGTGCTAACCGTTAATTAAGGCTGACACCCAACCACCATGAGTAGCTGATATCGGACATAACTCCATTGCCAACAAATAACTATTGCATCTAAATTATTAGACAAGAGGGGAGTGCCACCCTCCATAATCCCAGTTAGTGCTTTGTAATGCTAAAGCAGGGTACTATTTGGTAGTCATGGCAGAACATGTCCCAACAAAGTCCCTCAGGTCTGCCTTGTTAGTGCTCCTATTACACCTGGTTAAAGAGTTAGTGTTACTATTGCACTTTAATATACTAATAAAATACTGTATGTAAAGTAATTAAAAAAAATAGGCCCCCATTTTTTAAAGTAGAAAAAAAACAAAAAATATCAAATTTTAGTTTCATGTTGTTAAGCCGAAAAAGACGAGACGTCCACCATTCACCCGTTTGAAAAGGTGTTGCCGGGGAAGGAAAAAAAACCCCATGAGGAGAAGCCAAATTGTCCTCTTTTGGGAAAAAAATTCCCCTTCCCGACCCAATCGGCAATGGAAAAATCCCTAGATAAATGACCCCCCCAAAATTAGACACTAAAACTTGTTTTTTTATTTTGCCCCAAAAAATGCACCAAACCTTTTTGAACTCTGTTCCCTGAATTCCCCATGAAAAGTTCCTCTGGAAGAGAGTTCCACAGTCTCACTGCTCTACAGTAAAAAATCCCTTTTTAGTTTATGTAAAAAACTTTCATTCCTAAAGACGTAAGATCCCCCCTTTTTTTAGTAACCCGGGGTTAAATAAATCGGGAGAATCTTATATTGACCTTTGATGTATTTAAACATATTTATTATGCCCCCCCGAACCCGTCTTTTCCCTTAAACTAAAAACCCCAAACTTGCAAACTTTTGGGTATGTAGTCCCCCCAGCCCTTTTTATTTTTTTTTTCGCCCGCCTTTGGCCTGTTCAAGGCTAAAATGTTTTTTCCTGTGCATGGTGCCCAAAATGTAAAAATTTTCCCATTTTGGGGTTTAACCATTATTGTTAAGGGGAGAAAAATGTTTCTCATCATGTGCCTCTATGCCCTTTTAATCCCCCCATGATCCTTTTTCCCGGGGCGCTGCTGTCTGACCCAAACGGGCTGTACAATTAAGTTTACTGTCCACCAGGATTCCCAATTTCCTTCCCCTGTCACTTTTACCAGCCTTTTCCTTTAAAAATGTGTAAAGTAATGGATTTCTCTTCCCCAGTGTAACCTTGATTTATTGTGTTAAACCTCATCTGCCATTCCCGCCCAGGCCTCCAACTTATCCGGGCCCCCTTTGAAAATAACACATTTCTTGTCAGGGCTGGGCTGTGTCAGGCTTAGGGATATGCAGGCTGCAGCGTGATCACTCCACCCTGTCAAGGGCCCTGAAAACTCTGTGAGTGACAGGGGCCGCCATCCTAAGGGGGCGTTTTGCACCACCAATGGGGGGACCCAGAGGCCCCCCAAAATCGCTGCAGGGGCGGTACCGGGAAATCCCATTTAAACTCCCTAAAGGGCTGGGTGCTGTGCCTTGATTTCCTGCTACCTCTGTTACGGTTTCTGTATATTTTTTTTGCTTTCTGTTTCCTACCCGTCTTGTCCCCCGATTTTGTCTTCGCTTCCGTTTGGCTTTTGACCTCGGTTGTTTACGTTTATCCCTCTGGTTCTTTTTTTTGGGTTTTGGCGATCCATTTGATTTTGACCGGACGTCTGACTATTCTTCCTTCTGAGGGCCCCCCAGCACTTTAGCAGGCGGGACTTCGCCTATTTCCGTTGCCCCCTAGGGCAGCCGTCAAGTGGGGCAGGGACGTGGGCTGGGTTCCAGTAGGTCACTGCCCCCCCTTGACGTAAAAAACCTCTATTGGTTGATTACTTTAAAAAGCTTAGTGTCATTGAAAAGATCGTTATTTACTGGGCAACCCTGTGTAAGATATTTTTGAAAATATTAAAGAGGTAGGGCCCAAAACAAGCCCTGTGGGACCCCACTATAAACAGGGGGGTTTTCTGAGTATTTCACGTTAATTACTACCCTTTGTTTTCTTCATGAGCCAGTTGCTTACCCACTTGCACATTTTCCCCAGTCCAAGTTTCATTTTTATTTACCAACCTTTTTTGTTTGGGACCAATCAAATGCTTTTAAAATTTTAGATATATGACAAATGCCCCCTCCCCCATTAGTCTAGCACTAACTTGCTAGAAAACGATGGGGATTTTCTGATGGGCCGTTCTTATAAACCCCTTTCTGGAACGGGTTAACATTTTTTTCTTGGGGGATATCCGGATAAATTTTGAGAAACCTTCATACATTTTACCTACAACAGAGGTAAAAATTACCGGGGCCCATAGTTTTCTGGAACACTTTTTGACCCCCTTTTTGAATATTGGCACCAGATTTGCAATGTGCCAATCCTTGGGGGCATACCCCTTATTAGACAGTCCATAAAAATTAAGAAAAGGGGGCCCATCTAGACTCACCTAACTCCCAAAGGGGGCACTGGGGTTTCAAAACTGGACCGGGGATTTGTTTTTTTAATTTTCCCGGGCGGAGTGCAATTTTGGGTTGACAAAAAACTTTTAAGTTGGAGTTTCCCATCCCTTTCTACAGGAAGCCACCCCTCGTAAATAGAGTGGAGAAAAAAAATGTTTAATAGTTTCGCTTTTTTCTATCGTCTTACTGTCTCTTCCCTCGTATTTTTTAAGGCCCCTTTTTTTGTTTTAAAACTTTTTTTTTTGTATATAGTTAAAAATATTTTGGGGTTATGCTATTTCTTAGCAATAAGTCTTTCCGTCTCCAGCTTTTTCTTTTCCCTTTTTCTTTTTTTTTACCCTTTATTTTTTTTCCCCTTTGCTTTTAGCGCCCCTTTACTACCCTCCTGTTTTGAGATGAAACGCTTTATTTTTTTTTTTATTGCTCTTTTTCATCCCTTCGAAAATGGGGTTTTTCCTGTTTTTAATTTTTTTATTCATAAGGTACGTCCCTCACAGTGGGAGCCCTAGGGTGTTTTTAAAAAATCCCATTTTTTATTTGTTCTGCCATATTTTAAAACATTGTCCCGTCAAACGGTTTAGGGCCCCCCAAGCGAATAAAAAATTTGCCTTCCTAAAAAAAATCAGTGTTTTTGTGGGCCCTTGACAAAAAAAAATCTATTGAAGGGAAAAAGGAAATTTATTTATTTATGGTAAAAAAATTTTTAGGTGCCCCAACCTGAACCTTTGTTACTCGTCAGGTCTATTATCAAAATTAAGTCTAGAAGGGCCATTTTCTAATCGGTTTTGCCCATTTGGGCCAAAAGGAATTTCATTAGTTTTTGACAAAACCTGTTTCCTTTTTGAAGGGTAAAAGGTTTAGATTCCCAATTGATGTCTGGATAGTTAAAGTCGCCATAATAAAACCCATTCTGTTTTGCCCCATCTATTTGCCTGAGGGTAATCTTCCATGGGGTTTGTTTTATTTGGGGCCTATAGCAACCCCATTAGTATTATTGTTACCCCCATGTATAATTTTCCATAATGATTCCACATGTTCATTCCTGTACCTATACTTCCCGCAGTGTTTGGGTTCAGACAGGATTTTTCATAAGACATAAACCCCCCTTCCGGGCTTTTCGATCCCTTTTTAAAAAACGTAACCCTGTAAATTAAAGCCCAGTCTTGCTCTCGTCCAGCCATGTTCCCTTACCCCCATGTATAAAATTTTCTTCGCTATTAGTAATTCTAGTCATTTATTTTGTTGGTCAAATCTGGCATTGGTTAGCATGCAAATTTAGAGATTTTTTTTAGTTTTTATTCCTTTTCCCGATATTTTTAAAATTGCACCCTCCTCCTCCACCAACCCCCTGTTTTTTTTCCTAATTCCCAGCTCTCTATCTTCACTATCTTGCATGCTATCTTTGTAGTTACCCCCCCCAGTCCCATTTAAATATTCCCCCAACTTCCTGGGGCCCTTTTTGTCCCCCCAAAACGTGCACCCTCCCCATTTAGGTGCGCCCCTCCCTAGCAAAGAGCTGTGGCCAAGACAGTAACCCCAGTTCTCCAAAAAACCCCAAAACCCTCTTTTTAACCAATTTTTGACCCCCTTAACACCTCTTAATCTCCCTCCTCTCTGGTGTGGCCCCTGGAACGGAATATTTTGAAAATTTACCCCGGAGTCTTGCCCTGACTTTTTGGGCCTAAATCCCCGAAATATTTTTTAAAGGACATCCACCTCCTCTAACTTTGTCATTGGTGCCAAGTGGACCAGACAGTGATTTCACCAGCCCCCCAGCAAATTGTAAACCCGATCTGCGATTTGAAAACCTGGGCCCAGGTAAACAACAACGTTGACATCCAGTTTTGTGGAGATTGCCCTGTGCCCCCAAAAATGGATCCCCAACTACTACACCGTCATTGACCCGACTCCTATTCCCCATCTTATGGAGCAGACGGGTATGTCTTGCGCAGCAATTCTATTTCTGAGCTGATATCCCCCTCATCTGCCAATCTTGCAAAAATTTTTGGGGGGTACCGTAGGAAATACTCCCCACACTCTTTCTCTACCCTTCTTTTTGATGTTTTCCGCTATGCCCCATGTTTGCCCTCCATTGCCCCCCTCCCCAGATTAACCTGGGTGATTGCTCAGTGCAGCAAATCGCTTCCCAAATTGGCAATGGTTGTGTTGCCACTTCCTTTAGACCGGTGGGGTTTTAAAATGGCAGTGTGCACACATCTTGCCACAGTGGTATGCTCCCCGAACTGTTGGGCAAGGATGGCTACATTGCACAGGTTGTGCACTGGACAGCATTGTCAAACATGGAACTCATGGGGATGTTACCAAAAAAATATATGACTAAATTATAATAATAAGTAATACAATACTGTCCCCTCTAAACTCCCCAAATCTAAAGTCTCTCAATCTTAAGTCTCCAACACTTAAAAGAAACACACTTATAAGGAAAACACACTCGCAGACTCATTCACTCGCTCAAAATACTCAGTTTTAAACCTTTCCCACACTGCTGTTTGGCTGTGCTGCAAACTCTCTTTCAGGTGCAAAAGGCTTTAAGTTGTGATATGAAGAAGGAAGGAAGCATCTTCATAAAGCACAGTGAGCTTTTTTTTCTATTATACCCCATAAATATTTTTTTTTTAGTTTCTCAATACAGTATGGTACCTTAAATGCAACCATTTAAAAGCACAACTCATCTACAACAGTGATTAGCATTTTCATCTAGTGATTCATTACTCTGCCTTTACAGGAGTTTATCTCTAACAACATTACAAATAAAGCCATTCTTTTCAGTCCTAACCACACAGGTAGCTTTTGTTAAGTAAATCTTGTTAGATCTAATTAGACTTCTAAATAAGCTGGGTTCCTTAAGAGCATTTGAGTATAATCCATCTGCTCCTGGAGCCTTGTTCAACTTTAATTTATTAAACATAGCTAGTATCATATCTACTTTGAGCCAATTAAAGGGATGTTCCAACCATAGACTTTGATGGCATATCCAATTGATATGCCATCTAAGTAAGATAGGTGCTGGTCCCTCCCCTGGGACCTGTATCTATCTCGGGAATGGGCCTCTGAAAGTGTCGGCTCATAATGGAGAGGCGATTAATATGCTATCCATATGCCAAAATCACAGAATTTTAGAGTATCAACAAATAGTCAGTAGACCCTGATCACATCACAGCTGCCACAAAAAAGGATCCTGATTAAAATATAACTTTTAATAAATCTTACTTTAAAACAGTCTCCAAAGACAAGATGGAGAAAAACACTCAAAAACATATGTAAATATATCCACCATAGTTACACATCCTGTCCAGAGGGGGGAGAAAAGTACTCATACGGTACCATAAATAGGTCTGAGATATCAAAAATGTGAAACCACATATACTAATATGCATGGAAGAACAAGCCACAATCAGCAGTAACTCACAGTTAGATGATTTTTCACAGTTAAGTTCCCTGAAAAGGCAAAAAATATTAAACATAAACTCTCCCTATTTATTCTCCTAAAGTAAACGCCCTACAGACAGTGGAGTTTTCGTCCCAAATTGGGCTGCTGCACAAAACCAGATCCTAGGTATGCCTAGTACACCCTATCTAACATGGATCTAAAAAATAATAATAATTTGCATTTCCGAAGAATCCAGCAGCTATTCGATCCTGTTGGATCCCAGTCCTGACGCGTTTCTCCCTGGGAAGAATGCCAGGGTTCATCGGGGGACAAAAGACAATGGTGGTATATGGACAGCACCATAAACGATCACAAAGGAGTAGCTAAAGACACTAGATGCCGCCATCCATATACCATCAAAGTTTATTGTGGGATCAATTTGTCACAATCCGCAAGGCTTTTGACCCTGGGCTGGATGTTCAGTGTTCTTCATGCTGTCAAGCATGGCAACGGTTAATGCTTTCCGTCAGCACACTTACAGCTGCCACCCATTGCCCGGTCTGTCTGTCTTTAAAAACCAGCCTCTGATTCCAGAAAGAGTCTGAGTTTCTGAAGTGCGAGCTGGGGTCATTGCTCTGTGCCTCTAAGCCGTTGCATTCCTAATCCTGTGTCCCAAAGGTCTACCTCACCCCAAGAGACATTTAATGGACTACTGCATTTCCTGTGTGTTTCTCTCTTGCTGCAATAAAATGTTTTGAAAATGCTTACACAATTATTCTGAAGCTGAGACATTTTCTTCCCTTTGCAGTAGAAGCAGAACTAGGATTCCACTCAATACAGTATGTTGGTACTTAAAATCTCAAGTTATCACCATTGTACCAACCTGTGCCGTCTGCTTCATTTGTTTGTGCAGCTGACCCTTTATCTCCCTGCAATGTTGGTGTCAATAGATTACATCTAAAATATTTTTTTCTAAGTTTACCATCTTTTGTATTAAGACCCACAACGTTTTCAGATGCTTACAATCTTCATACATTCCTTTCCTCTTGTACACTTGCTGTCATATTACTCCTAACATACAAACATACTACTCCTCTTTTCCTGTTTGCCCTGTCCTAACGAAAGAGTGTAAGGGTACATCCCGTTTTCAACTAGAACTTCATGTGGGTTTTAGATAATTTTTTTTTCTGACAGATTTACAGACAGAAAATTAGTCCCTTTCATTTCTAGAGGGTTTCGGACGCAGATCCGCGTCCAAACGACAGAAGAATTAACATGTTCTAAGTTTTTTTTATACTTTTCAAAGCCGACCGGGGAAAATACGTGTTGTATGAACTGCAACACATATTTTCTATTAAGGTCAATTGAGATACATTACTTTATGTATTATTTTAAAGTTGGAATCTCTGCGAAAGTCGACAGCCCAATCATATGAGCGAGTCCTGAGTCAAACCATGTCTCAGCAACACCAACTACATGAACCTGCTTCTACAGTATCAAGGCTTCAGATTAGCAAGACTTACGGTATTTGTAAACAAACACTTTAAGTTCATCTCCAATTTTACACATTCAGATTCCGACATGTTCTAAAAAAGTTTGTGGGCATATATGTCTTAAATTTTGGTGAGTTGGAAAGCACAGACTATAGGAGATCCATGTGTTAGAACCAATGTGACCTGAACCCTCTTGAATCTATCTACCCTTATATTTTTTAGATTGTCTTCCACTCTCATCTTTATTTTAAATATTCCACTACTCCTTCTAGAATTCTGCACAGACGACTGCCTTCCATTCAGGTGCAAATCATCTGCAGAAAAGAGATTGTACCCCTATGAAAAGTCAACCCACTGCTCTAGGAACCCAAACCCTTCTCTCCTGCACCATGTCTAACGTCATGCCTTTAACTAACTTCTTGCAGTCTTTCCTGCATTGCTTGTACTAGAGACAGTATTCCTGAGAACACAATATTGGAGGTTATTGCCTTCATCCTCCACCTACCATGTATTATGCCTTTGGTTCCCACATGGACCACAACAGCCAGGTCACCCCCAGTCATTTATCCACCCATTCCACTACATGCCAAGGTGGTCTTGACAACAAATAATTCTATCAATTTTCCTGATTATAGAATCCCCTATAATCACAAAATGATTTGGCCTTCCTGCATTCAATCCCCCCAAACACTAGCTAGGCTGTTCCCCTGGCTGGTAGGAAGGGTACTACCCTTTATGGTTGCCATTTCTAAGACTAATGTCCTTGCATTATCGCCCAGCTTGGTAATTTTGCTATCAATCAAAGAAACAAGAGTGGCCTTTTCTTTCTACAGCCCTTTACTGCATTAACCCAACTACTTGCCTGGTCCTCCTGGTCCTTTTCTGCACCCTACATGTGTACTCTACTAACTGCTTGCCTAATGACCTGTTTATTGGTCTCCCTTTTTTTCCAGTTTGCTTCCTGCTCCTGGTGGTCAGCTCATTATTGCTGCAGCTACTGATTGGCAGCAGTCATAAGTCATTGCATGACATCACAGTTTGGAAGTGAATGTTATCACTCTGTCTGCACAAGGGACAATAAGGTAGGGGCATGCACAGGGGCAACGACTGTAGAGGGTTAGTTTATTATTAGATAGAGTTGGTGGTAAAGAGTAAAATAATGGTAAGATGAGTATGTAGGATAAGAGGATGGGAAGGAGTTAGGAAAGGTTTAAACGGCTGCTAATGTGTGTGTCGGGGATGGTGAAATGGCCACCAATAGCAGGCCAAGTACAGGTAGTGAGGTTTTTATGTTAACTTCCTCTTGGATCCTGGTTATTGAGAAAGGGTCAAGGGTGGTTGTGTCTTGTGCTAAGGAGGTTCTGGCCTGTGAGGTGTCTCCCCTGGGTTATCATTTATCTACAACTGTTTATGAAACGGATATAGGTTTATGGCTCAGACTAATGATGCCTCACAGGTCTGCTGAGTATAGATAGGTATCTCAATTGGGTTTTCGCAGAGGTCTGTGCTTCTCATTCAATGAATCTCAGTGCAAGTGGACGGGTGCCTGCAAATGCAGACATGAGTGTTCGGTATGCAATGGCAACCACCCATTGCTTAGCCCCAGCAAATAAAAGCGGGAAAGGAGCTGGTTACAAAAAGCACAGACCTCGGTGAAGCTATCACAAATGGCACCATGGCTAAGGGTATATCCAGACTGAGAGAATGCAAAATTGACCAGAACCGGTTCTCTGATCCTGTTTTTCCGGGGAAAGGATGTTCTTGGGTCATGAATGCGAAATCTAAGTGAAAATTTGTTAGTAGTTTAAGAAAACTATTTTTTTTCAGAATTTCATTTAATCCATACCTTGTCTTTCCTAGCCAATCATTACTTGAAAGAAAGACCATTCTAAAGCTACAGTAGTGTATGCATCTTTTGATGAGGCACTGGGCTTATGAACCTTTTACTGCCGCACCCAGTTTTGACCTTCCCGATAGAGCCCCATTTTTTAAATTTGATATGTCACCTGTCACGTACATGCCAGGCAGACTCTCTGCATCGGGTTCTGGTCACCGACCACGGCCGATGGGACCATAATTGCGGCTTTGGCTCTTACATTTTCTCCTAGTGTGAACTCTGGTTGCAAACTTTATATGTCTAATTGATTTCTGTCCAACGCCCGTGGCTAGAAACCTTCCAGCACTTTTGAAGTTAACTGGTTCTCTTGGTGATTGACAGCTCCTTCTTCCTATCACTTCCGCTCCCCACCTCCTGCGCACCTGAGGCCGAGCAAGCAATTTTCACCCTGAAAAAATATTTTACTTCTGCACCTGTCTTGGTCCACCCTGACCTAGAACAACCTTTTGTCGTAGAGGTGGATGCATCTGAATTAGGTATAGGAGCCGTCCTGTCCCAAGGTGCTGAACCTTATACTAATCTCCGACCCATCGCCTTCTTCTCCAGAAAATTCTCCACCGCGGAGATTAACTACGACATTGGTAACAGGGAATTGCTGGCCATTAAATGGGCCTTTGAAGAGTGGAGACACTTTCTGGAGGGGGCCATGCATAGGGTGACTGTTCTTACTGATCATAAAAATTTACTGTATCTTGACAATGCTAAACGGTTGAACCCCTGTCAAGCACAATGGGCTTTATTTTTTTTTACTAGGTTTAACTTTGTGGTAACCTACCATCCAGGGGCAAAAAAATTTAAGGCCGACGCCTTGTCCCAAAGCTTTGGTGCGAGTGACATCCCAGAGGGGGAACCTGAAAATATCCTTGCTCCAGGTGTAGTTGTAGTGCTACCATCACTGCAGATTTAGTGTGTGCCATTGCCAGATCACAAGGCTCGGCTCCTCCCAAACTACCCCCTGGTAAACTCTTTGTCCCTCTCCATCTTTGTTTGAAGATTCTGGAGGAGCTCCACTCCTCAGTTTTGTCCCGGCATCCTGGCATCGCGGGCACCGGATACCTTCTATCCCGTACCTACTGGTGGCCTTCGTGGCAGCGTGATGTCAAGGAATTTCTTACTGCCTGTGAGACTTGTGCAAGGACAAAGGTACCCCGACAACTCCCACAGGGATTATTGCACCTTCTTCCATTGCCCTACAGACCCTGGTCTCACATCTCCATGGGTTTCATTACCGACCTTCCTCCCTCCAAAGGTAGGTCAGTGATTTGGGTAGTGGTGGACCACTTCTCTAAAATGTATCACCTTATTTCGTTGAAAAAATTACCTTCAGCCAAGACCCTTGCCAGTTTATTTGTTCGTCATATACTGAAACTTCACGGCATTCCTCGTATTGGTTACATTGTGTCCAGAAAGAATCAGGAAACGCTACAATTCACGCTGATAGTTTAAAATCTTGTGCTTTTAATTCTTCATTAAAAAAAAGTATAGACAAGCAATGAAACCCCATGATGGAGGAGGTATTAATGACGGTAGAAAACACGTTTTCTAACCTCTTATAACGCTCCTCATCTGGGTGTTTCATGGTTTCTAACTTGTATTTTATGAAGAATTAATATTCAAGATTTTATTATCAGCGTGGATTTGTCGTTTCCTGCATTCTTTCTGCGTTTAACCATGGGCAGTGTCAACCAGTCTATTTACACTGGCATATGTTTAAAGTGTACGGATTATTACATATTTTCTGAATTTTGTGAGTACAGTTTGTGTTGAGGTTCTGGAGAGCAATTTGTGGTAGGTTGGGCATCTCTCTGTCCTCTTCCGCCTTCCATCCCAAGACTAATGGGCAGACTGAAAGACTTAATCAGTCACTAGAGCAATATCTCAGATGTTATGTTTCGGAATGTCAGGAGTGCTGGAGAGAGTATTTGCCGATGGCCAAATTCACTCTAAACAATCACAAGAATTCCTCGACCAGACTGTCCCCCTTTTACTGTAATTACAGGTTTCACCCCAGGTATTCCGCCACAACATGTTGCAAATCTAAATTCTCTTCTGTAAAATCCGCCGTCGAGCAACGGAAATTATAAATCCAGTATCTTTCAGATTGCGACTTCCAAATTCACTCCACATTCATCCAGTGTCCAATAAATCTCTACTGAAAAGATACATTCCCGCTGTTGTTGGTCGTCCTCCTCCTCATCCTGCGGTCATACAAGGGGAGTTGAAATATGAGATTGAACACATAATTGACTCCCATAGAGTCGAGAACGCTCTCCAGTACCTAGTACATTGGAAAGGGTATTGTCCGGAGGAGCAGGTGTGGGTGGCGGCTAGGGACCTGCACGCTCCCAGGCTGGTGGAAAAATTTCACCAATCTAACCCTCCCAAGCCAGGGGGACCTGTGGGGGGTCCGGTGGCTGCTCATAGAGAGGGGGATACTGTCACATTCGCGCCAGGCAGACCCTATGCATCGGGTTCTAGTCGCCGGCCACGGCCACTGTGACCATAAATGCGGCTTCGGCCATTACATTTTCTCCTAGTGTAAACTCTGGTTACAAACTTTGTATGTCTAAATGATATTTGGCCAACGCCCATGACTAGAAACCTTATAGCACTTTTGGGGCTAACTGGTTCTCTTGGTGATTGAAAGCTCCTTCTTCCTCTCACTTCCGCTCTTCTTCCTCCCCTTCCCTATTTATAGTCTCTGCTACCTGTCTTCTTTGCCTGCTATATGGTTTCCTTTCCCTATAGTTCGCCTGTATTCTCATTTGACATTCTTTTCTCTCTGACCGTGCTTGGTTCCTGGTTTATTCTTTTGACTCTCGTTCTGTAACTGTGCTGCTGTTTGTTTACTGACTTGGCCTCTGCCCAACATCTCTTGTTTTTTTTCCCCGTTTTTGTTTTATGTCTTCATCTGTGTTTTCACATTACCAGAGCAGCCATAGTCTTCTGGTTGGGGCTGACCTGGTAAGGAGTCGGGTACCCCAAAAGGCAGGGACAGAGGTTGGACCAGTTTCAGGGCCTCACTCGTCTGTGTCTCTTTGTGTGCCCTGACTGTCCCTGACATTACCTTATGTGATAACTTTTTGACACTTTTATCTATCCGTGTGATTCAGAGTCTGTTTTCTTGTGACACATTGTGCTTTAAGATAGTAAGAAATTTTGGTCCATACAAACCTTGTTTATTTGTGAAAAATATCAAAATATTGTCACCATTTGGAAAAAATGTGGTATTTTCAAAGGTCAAACATTTTTGCAAGTAAGACAATTATTCCACACAAAATAGTTTATAACTAGCATCTACTATATGTCTATTGTAGGTTGGCATAATTTTTTTTTTAAATGTCTTTATTTTTTTTTAAAAATTAGGGGGCTTAGCAACATAAATTTTTTTAGGGACTGTTGTAGTTTCTGATGGTCCAAAAATGACTCCATCTGAGACACTAAAGCCTTTTAAAGTATTAATAAACTTCCTAAATGCTGTTTTTAACCCATTAGGCATTTCACAGAAATTAAAGCAAAGTGGGGTTGAAATTTAAAAATTCCAATTTTTTTTTGCAGATTTTTACTTTTTATCCATTGTTCACTAGAACACGGTAGATGTGACCAGGGAAATGCAACTCAATGTTGATTCCCCCAATGTGCCATTTTTAGAGATATCCCATATGTGGCCTTAGTGTGCTATTTGGCTCAACCCCAAGCCTCAGAATAGGAGGAGTACCTACTAACTTTTGGTGTATCTCATTTTTCATTACGATTTTATTAGGCCTTCATTTCTAGTGTTGAGCGATTTATTTATCGAAAAGCGAATCGGCAAGGTTATTTATGGTGATCGAAATTTCCAGATCATGCGATAATTTAAGGTTAAATCTGAGCATACATCTATTAAGATTGGCCTTTTTTCAGGCGCTTCCTGTAATTTGGCGGCCAGCAAATGAGATTACAGAATAGAGCAGGGTAGATGTTTGTGGCGACGTCATGACCTGTTATGTGATGGTTTGCGATTGGCTGGAAAAAACACATGACCTCGATTCACATATAACAGCAATTCCTGTTTCAGCCTCAGTGTCTCACAGCGTCTCATATGGAGAAGACCTGCGCTCGTGCCTAGGGCCAAACAGCTCAGCGAAATTAGTCTATTTCTGCATCAGAGAACCTCTACTATTAGGCTGTGATCCTACCAATTTATTAGAATAAGATTTGAAGATTTTATGTAGTTAGCTAGAGAACTTTAAAGCAGCATCAACCGCGTAAAATCAAGGCGGTGCAGTGGGGGGGGGGGGCCCGCGGCGCGAACACAGACAACTCTATCTATAAAGAACACTGGATTAAAGTCACCAAGACTTATGTGTAGACATTGTAGTGGAATATCTTATTATTAACAGTTTGCAATTGAAATATTTTCCTGGATATTTGGCAGCCTGAACATTATATTGGATACACATCATTTTCTAGTACAGCAGGTCTCTTTGTTTACTGCAAAACTCCACTTTTATTATCAGTATACATTTCAGAAGTGTCATATTCACTTTTACCCATTACACCTGTGACTGTGTTGAAATCCACCTTGCAGTTATAATTAAAATCCACTATCTTGTAGTCATCAATGGTTGTTTGTTGCCAAAAAAACGTGTACGTTACGAAAACATCACAGTTATACTGTTTTTGACTGTTGCGCACCCACATTGTTCATTGACGCTAGCATTCCACGAAAATCTTAAAAAGCAATACTATAGTCACCACAGGTGAATTGAAAGGTGCAAAAAATACCGTTTAGTAAACCAAAACATAACAGTTACGTGTTTTTTGACTTTTGCGCACCCAGCATTGTTCAATGACGCGCATCTACGTTAAATCTTAAAACAGCAATTCTATATTCACCACAGGTTGAATTGAAAGGTGCAAAAAATATCGTTTATTATACCAAAAGCATAACGAGTATTGCGTGGTTTTTTGACTTTGCGCACACCCAGCATTGTTCATTGACGCAGCATCTACGTAAATCTAAAACAGCAAATCTATAATTCCACCACAGTGAATTTGAAAGGTGCAAAAATACCCGTTTATTATATCACAAAACGATAGCAGATTACTGTTTTTTGACTTTTGCGCACCACTTTTTACATTGACGCAGCCAACGCTACGGTAAATCTATAAAACAGCAATTCTATATTCACCACAGTTGGAATTGAAAGGTGCAAAAAATACCCGTTTATTAAACCAAAACATAACAGTTACGTTGTTTTTTGACTTTTGCGCACCCAGCATTGGTCATTGACGCAGCATCTACTTAAATCATAAAACAGCAAATTCTATATTCACCACAGGTGAATTGAAGGTGCAAAAATATCGTTTAATATACCAAAACATAACATTGGGTGTTTTTGACTTTTGCGCACCCACAAGTTCATTACGCAGCATCAACTTAATTCTGAAAACAGCAATTCTATATTCACCACAGGTAATTGAAAGGTGAAAAAATACCGATATTATAACAAAACATAACAGCTACGTGTTTTTTGACTTTTGCACACCCAGCATTGTTCATTGACGCAGCATCTACGTAAATCTTAAACAGCCATTCTATATTCACCAAAACAGGTAAATGAAAGGTGCAAAAAATACCGTTTATTATACCAAATCATAACAGTTACGGGTTTTTTGCTTTTGCACACCCAGCATTGTTCTTGACGCAGCATCTACGTAAATCTAAAACAGCAATATTCAATAGTTCACCACAGGTGGAATGAAAGGTGCAAAAAATAATCGTTTAATAATACCAAAACATACAATTACGTGTTTTTTTGAATTTTTGCACACCCAGCATTGTTCATTGAACGCAGCATCTACGTAAATCTGAAAACAGCAATTCTATAGTCACCACAGTGAATTGAAAAGTGCAAAAAAACCGTGTATTATACGAAAACATAACAGATACAATGACATAAACAGACCTTTTCCCGCACTTTTTTAATCTGGTGTCAGACAGTTAATGGTCATTCTGCGGTCCAGGAACAGTAAGTCAATGTCCCAGTGAAACTAAAATGTGGTTGAAAGACTCCTTTTTGGCGGCACTGTTTTGAATCTGGGGGTCATGCAAGTTTGGGGCTCATTCCGCGTTCCCGGACAGGGATATTCAGTCCAGTTTCAAGAAAATGAAGGATCAAATCCTCAACCTGCCTTCTGGCACATTTGAAATATGATGTGATGCGGTTTAAGGTTCATGCTGTGGAACAAGACAGGGATAGTGAATGGTCTGTGACATTATTTTACTGTGACTTATATAACCTAAGTGTGTTGCCTAATATGTAGATCACGTATCCATTGACTGTTGTGGATGTTAATTTTCAGCTCGTCCAGCCTTGTTTTGAAGGTGTAATAATGAAGGTGTTGTGTGCTCTCCATATACTTTAATGTGTAATCGCTCATAATCGACGCTCACTATCGAGAAAACACACTATCGATATAGCGCCGGACTATCGACTACCTCGTGATCTCGATAGCCAACGCAATCGCTCAACACTAATCATTTCAGGTTTGTGGACACTCTGAGGTGTTAAGCTTAATTAACACTCCTTAAGGTGTGTAGTGAATATATTGATGATATATCTAAAAGAGAATAATCATAAATTTTTTTTAATAGTTATTAGATTAAAATTATAGATACATAAATAATACACAATATTAGAATAATGGCGCGGAAAAAACAATATGAAAAAATGTCCGCCACCACAAAATAACACAAGTGTGGATAACAGCAACAAGAGTTGAAGGGGACACTATCCCTAGAAGGCCCTTAACAAGGACAGTGACCCTAACCTATACACACAGGACAATCGCCCTAATAATTTGGTTCCCAACTGGAACCTAACCCTTACCCTAGAAACCCTAATATACCCTCATCAATGTGTCCCAACATGTTTCGACCATTCCAAGATGACATAGGATAGTCTCCTCAGAGGACCAAATTTAGGGAAAGAAAAGACAAGGGAATATACAGATTAACCAAAATATAATACACTGGTCAATTAATTTCCAAGAATATAATGAGCATGGTAAATAGTTACTCAAAATGCAATAATTCACATATTAATTAACCACACAAAAGAGATATACACTATTTAGTCACAGATGGAAAAATTATATAGGATTACCTACTTGTCTGCAGGCACCTTCACCCAACTTTGTAGCATACAATCAGTCCACAATCGGACCACACAAAATTAACTCACCAAAGACCAGGTGGAAATGTTTTAAACCCAGACCGAAATCACAGAGAAAATTACTGAAAGGAAACACTAGCGACAATCAGTACTGAAACGACCCATTTCAAAGTTTTGAATCTTTAAGCTGATAAAATTATAATGACATCAAAGACATTTTCATAACGCAATTTGTAAACATAAAGATGACCCATTAAGTCCTACCTTTAATAGTGTACATCCGATCTCATCCTAAATAGGAATCGCCTACAGTGAGGCGCGCGTTGAGCAGACAATGCTGCGCCAACAAGAGACGCCGAACGGGTGATATTCCCACACATTAGCCGATGTTACACTAATGCGCCTAAGATACAAATGCGACCTTAGTGACTAACCCTCACCGCCGTATATCAGACTGGGAGGATACAATGGGACAACAAAAGGCAATTATAGAACCACCACTCCTGGTAATAGCGCAACCAGAGAGCATGCAAATAAAACGGTATTTTATGCAGAAAAATGTCTGATGAGAAAGACTTGTATAATAGAAAAGGAAAAGAGCTTAATTTAAATAAACCATAATTAGAGATGGGCGAATTTCTCAAAAATATTCGGTTTCGGTCATCTCGCCGAATTTCCGACAAAATCGTTTCGTATCCGAATTACTTCGGCACCTAAGTCACTGTTACAAAAAACAGCATATTTCCAGGCAGCCCAGAGCTGCAGGGTGCTGTAAGAGACGTTATGTCCATCGATAAAATATGCTAGGAGGGAGCTTGGGTTTATGTTCATCAATACAATTTTGTGTTTTTAGTCTAGACACCCATGACTGCCGCCGCTCCTTAGAATCGCTTCACTATACAAAAGCCCTGGCACTAATGGGGCAAAACAGACCAAAAAACTAGAAGCAGGAACGTAAGCCTGATAAAGTCATGGCAGCAAAAGCTGGGAAAAAAACAAAACTGACAGCTCAGGTGGCAACATTATGACAGAGTGTGGAGGTGACGGCCGGCAGCCCGCAGCATGAGGTCAGACAGTGGCATAAATGACATTCTGGTAAGTGGCTAAAACAGTAACCATGCCCAGAGTGGCACAATGACACAGTTGTTGAGGTCAACGTGGCAGCAGCAAATGAGGGTTCAGGCAGTGGCAACAATGACAAATTCTGGAGCTTGGCAAAAAAGGATAGGCCAAAGAGTGGTGACAACTGACACAGTGTGGAAGCCACGGCAGGAGCAACAGCAGCAGCATAAGTCAGACAGTGCCACAATTGACACTGTGTGGAGGCACGTCAGCAGCCACATCAGCAGCATGAGTCAGACAGTGGCACATGACAAATTCAGGAGGTGGCAAAAACAGAGTAGTCAACAGTGTGGAGGGCACGGCAAGCAGCCACGGCAGCAGCATAGGTCAGACAGTGGCACAATATGACACAGTTTGAGAGCTCGACAGAGTCCACAGCACAGCATGAGTCAGAGAGTGGCACAATGACATTCTGCAGGTGGCAAAATAGTAATTAGGGCCACAGAGCGCACAATGACTGGAGAGCGTAGTAGGTCACGGGCGCAGCAGCATGAGGTCAGGCAGTGGGCACAATTGACAGAGGAGTGGAGTGAATGACAGGTGCAACCAGCATGAGGTCAGAGATGGCCACAATGACATTCTGAGGGTCAAAACAGCTACCAGGCCCGCAGGAGTGCACAATGACACAGTGTGGATGTACACGGCACCAGCAACAGCAGGCAAGCAGCATGAGCATATAGAGTGGCACAATGACAGAGTGTTGAGGTGGAGTGATGAGGCAATTACCATTCCTTTGAAAAAGGACGGAGGTAGGATAGATGGAGAGAACAAGTCATCAGATGTGTGGGCATACAGCGGGTGGCGGCATCAGATAGTGGCTGAGCAGTAGCGTTGGAACCCAGACTGACGTCCTGAATGCATGGGTGTGTGTGAAATCCTGGCCGATCCACGCCTGATTCTCTTGACAAAGGTCAGTCGTATCAACATTCTCCCTGGACAAGCGTTCTCCTTGGGTAATCGAGATGGCCCCCGCCGTCAACCTGAACACCCGCTTCTGATCCACACTACAGCCGGGCAGACATGCTTCTCCACTGCAAACTCGCCAAGTTGCGGCCACACATCCAGTTAGGCTGCCCGGTAGTCCAGCGGATCTTCTAACTTGGGTGGGCTGATTGCTGTCCAAGATAGGCCACAACCTGTTTGGTTCAGGAATGCTTCCATGTCCCTGCTGCTTGCTGTGCTGGGTACTGCCCCCTCACTAGGCGGGTGAAGGAAGCTGCTCATTAGTGACACCAGACTTAGGTTACTGGATCTAATGAGCGTTGTACTTCTCCTACCCCCCACCTCCCCCAGCAGCCGCGGCAGTATACGTGATCGCTGAGTAACCCTCCGTCAGACAGTCCAAGAGGGACGATGCCGCACATAGGGCGCCCGCCAACATGATGTACATGGAGGATTATCCCTATAATATTTGAATTTTGTCTTCCCTCTCAAGTAGCTGGAAAAAGGCTCCCATTTTGGACCGTAGCGAGGTCCAAAAGGGTGGAAAGCAAGAATCAACCCACTGCCGGGGAAGCAGACTATTCGGCTGTACACTAGCCAGGCAAATAATGCATGCTGCGGTGACTCTGCTACAAGTATGACCTCCGAGGGCTCCCTGCCTCCATTTCCTTTCCACTGTTATGTACTGCCTTACGTGCATGGGAGTCATCTGCCCTCGACTTCCTTCATCTCCATCCACCTCCTCCAGCTGCTTTCCTGCTCCTCCCTCTCTTGTCACCTGGTAGAAAATCCACTCTATTTTCATTCACCAGACGAATGCTTCTGCTACCAATGCCTCCTCCTCCTCCTCCCCATTTCTCCCCACCGGACTATGAGGCCACGAGAATTAGTTCGCCACATCTCCAGTCCCCTGCCCAGACCAGATTTTCAGCATCTTTCCAGACATTGAAGCAGTGGAATACGTTAATCATCCCTAAGTCTGCGACTGACAAATAACGTGGCCTCCTCGAATGTCCATCAACAAACGGGGGCAGGTTCACGCATGAGCTGCCACTTGGCTGTCATCAAATTACACAGGGGAGTACTTCGTCTGCCTGGATCATCAAAAAATGTAAATGGCCTTTCTCTGTTCATACAGTCTGTCCAACATGTGCAGTTGGAATTCCAGCGGCTTGGAAACATCGCATATCAGAGCGTGTGGGGAGGCCGTTCTGCCGCGTGCAACTCGATGAAGGTGTTCCTGGCTTTGTACGAATGGATAGAAGTGCATGCACAGTAATCCTGGCCATTTCAGAATGTATACTGAAGATCCGTTGGAATACTTCAGAACCTTTTTACAACCCGATTGTCACGTGCGCCCATGCAGGGCTCATGGACCATCCTCCTCTGTGCACGCGGACACCATGTTCCTCCCATAGTCCGTCACCAATGGTTCCTATTTGCATTGTTTGTCGTCTGAGAAAGCCACCCATCGATTTCTTGCTGCATGACCGCGGAAGCAGTTCCTTCCCCTGTGAGACTTCTGATCGCCGAGGCAAGCTAGGTGTAGAACGCGTGACACGCTGTGCCCGTGTGTTAAGATGGAGTAGACCTTGTGGCGCTGAGATGGTGGTGGTGGATGGAGAGAGGAGGCGGACATTGGCGCAGGAGCAGCAGTTTGACACGTGGGGTAGAAAGCGGCGTCTCCTGTCCAAGTTGTTTGGTGTGCCTGGCCGGAAGCAACATTCACACCATAGGGCCGTTAAGACATGGTACTGGCCCTGACCGTAGTTACAGTCTCCAGACTCCGCGCTGCTGTGTACCTTGGAACAAACCTAAACTCAAGACTGACCCACTTCTTTTCTAACATATTTATGAAGTGCTGGTACACGCCTTATTTTGGAAAAGAAAATTACGGCTTGGAACTTCTCCATCTCGCTTGGGCACAAGCATTATTCTCTGTAATGGTGTCAGATTCCACCATTTGGAAAGTGGAGGGATGCTGAGCAGTACCAACTACTTGGACAGGAGAACGTCACTGCTGCACCTTAGGATGGTTTGGACCATACAGTTTGTCTCTTATACAATCGCCTCTCTGAACGACTGCTGGCACCATGAGTAGCGAGGAAGCAGGATCATCTGGACCGGAGGAGAGGATGTCAAAGAGAAACAGCTGCTTCTGCAGAGGTGGTGGAGCCTTGACTGCTGAAATGGCCAATGCGTTCCACAGGCCGCTGCTGCTGGCTGCAGCGGCAGGATGGACCCACCACATCTTAGCCACGTTTCCTCCCAGGCCACCGTAAGTGACAGCTTGCATGTGTGACGCAGTGCCGTTGTGGCACTGATAGCTCCCTAGCCACGCTTCACTTACTCCCACAGATTCTACTATCCCATATTCGGCTCCTCCTGTGTCTTAGCAAGAACTGCCACACGCCTGAGTAGCCTGATTTTACCGCCAACGGCTCCGCACTGAGTGACTACTGCCGCCGACTTGTCCTCGCTGAGCCCCTGTCCGCTACTGACCATGGACCTCGAAGCGGGTTTTTCTACCCCGTGGCCGCTTGTGCTCCCCGACCTCGACACTGCAGCTACCTCTTGTCCGTAGACTCCAACGTAGACCAGCGAACAACCCACTATAGCTGGAGTGCGCCGCTGCCTGTACGCCGCAAAGCTGACGCCCTTCTTCTTCCTGACGATGATCGAAGCCTTGCATTCCACCCGGCATCCCAAGATTTGCGGTCGGCGACTTCCAAATCATCTTAATTGTGTTTTTCTAATCGTCGAACTAAACTGTCCTCATCAGCCGGTCTTGATAGAGCCGAGGCTGACTCTCACCACAAGCCTCCCATGCCACTCCTCCACATCTATACTTTGCCGCCTACTGCAAGAAGCTGGGGATATTGGCCCCATTTCTCGCTGCCCAAGTAGCCAGCTGACTGCCCTCCTCAAAATTGTTCATCCTCGCTATATATTGGCGCAGAGCCCAGACCACATATGTATGATCCCAGCTGAAGGGAACTGGATGGAACAGAGCGGGCTTGAGGACAGGTGAGGCCGCTGACCCGCTCCCGGGCCATGCCAACTACGTGTTGTGTCTGAGGTTCCCCACCGACTCTGGCAGGTTTTGTCAGATGTCAATCCTGGGAGGAAGAGGATGACCAAGTCAACCAATCAAGAACCCTTGGGTTGCAGACAACACACGGCCGCTAGATGACATCGGCAGATGGGTGGCCTCACCGAGTGACCCCTGCTGCGACGCCCCATGCCTGTGCTTCGACGCTTGGCCCGTTTAGAAATGTTTGTGCCACTGCCCACCGCAGTTGCAGAGCCTGCCACCTCTCTGTCTGACCATACTGGTTGTTCTAAAAAGAACAGACACTGTTTGATGAAGCTATCTGTATATATAAATATACACCCTGTATTTGTACTCCAAATTGAACCCAGTAACAAGCTGGGTAACCCTTGATATAAATTGCGCTCCACAAATGGCCATAAAAATTTACTAGTATGTGTAGTTTACAAGCACTGTATGTTTTACTAAATGTAAAAGCACAACAGGCCTATAATAAACCTCGCTTGTGATTATGCTATCAAGAAATTTATATATTTCTGAATATTTCTGGTGTAGAAAAATACGGATAATTATTTTTGTCAGCATAACAGCAGACAAAACAACGCTTAATTAACACCTGATGTAAATTGCGCAAAAGAATTGAGCCACCACAAACTATAGCTTTGTAATCGTGTTACAATGGTGTATTATCTACCCACACGACAAGAGATTAAATTGAAAATTAACATTTGCTTGTGAATTAGCTACCAAAAAAAAATATATATATTTGCGTTGAAAAAGACGGTTTATTTTTACACACAGCAGCAAAACAACGCTTAATTATCCCAGGATGTAAATTGCGTCAATAGTATTGACCACCACTTAACTAGTAGCTTTTTAGCGAGTTACAATGGTGTATTTACTACGCCACACAACAAGAGAATTAAATTGTAATTTAACTTTCTTGTGAATTATGCTACCAAAAAAAATATATATATTTTGGCGTTGAAAAAGACGGTTTATTTTTTGTCAGCGACAGCACAAAACAACCTAATGAACCCCTGGATGTAAATGAGGCGCATAGAAATTGAGTTCCTCCACAAACTAGTAGCTTTGTAGCGTATTACAAAGCGTATTTTTCTACGCAACACACACTAGAGATAAAATTGGTAATTAACCTTTGCTTGTGAATTAGGCTACCAAAAAAACAAAATATATATTGTGGCGTTGAAAAAGACGGTTTATTTTTTTGTCAGCACACCACAAAACACCGCTTAAATTAACCCCAGGATGTAAATTGCGCAATTAGAATTGAGCCACCAGCAAACTAGTAGCTTTGAGATAGCGGAGTTTACAAAGAGCGTATTTTACATACTCTTCCACACAACATACGATAAAATATTGTAAGCCTTTAACCTGCTTGTCGAATTAGCTAATCAAAAAGATAAAATATATATATTGGCTTATGAAAAAGTACGGTTATTAATTTGTCAGCACAGCAGCAAAACACACCTAATTAAGCTCCTCGGAATTAAATTGCGCAATAGAAGATGAGCCACCACAAACTAGTAGCTTTGTAGCTTTTTTTACGAATGTGTATTTTCTATCCAACAACAAGAGATAAAATTGTATTAACCTTAGCTTGATGTAATAGTGCTGACCAAAAATAGAAAAATATATCGTTTTGAGAGAGCTGTATAAGAAAAATGAGACGGTTTATTTTGTGTGCAGCACACCACAAAACAGACGCTTAAATTAAACCCCTAGGTATGTAAGATTGGCGCAATAGAATTTGAGCAGAGCCAAAAACTGAAGATGAGTATTTGTATTGTAAAAACGCGTTTCTTTAAATGAATACAACAGGACTGGGGCTAAGATCCGCACTTGGATATGTGAATTTTAATCTGCAGCTGCAGTGGACGCACACTGATTCAGATCCCCCCCCCCAAAAAAAATAACCCATAAAAAAACAGAAATAGAACATTCAGAGAACATCCTCTGAGACAAGCGAGACACCCCACAAAAATCGCCTGAGTAAAAAACAGTTCTTCAGAAAGCGCTCTCACCCTGCACAGCACCTTCCCTGTCCAGTACAGTGAGAGAGGTTGAGCTCCCAGCGCGCGCTCGTATCTTATAAATGGCGGTGACGTCACAGAATCCCGCCGGTCCTTACTGATTGGCTTCATCTCTGCCATGTCATGCAGGCTAATGCCCTTCTACCTCCCAAGTGCTTTGCCCCATGTAGCGCATGTGCTCGCAGAGCCATTTTAACAATCAAAATGCACAGCTTGCGTTCACCCGAAGCTACCGCCAAAGTTCGACTTCGTTCCGAACCGAAGTTTTCCTGAAATTCTAACGAATTCCCACTTCGTTATGAATCGAATTCGCCCATCCTAACCAGTAAATATAGAACCAAAACTGACTGGAGTCAGTGGACCATACGCAGAGAGAAGTTTTGCTGGGGGACCACAAACTCGCCATGTCCTGGAATTATGGACGTGCAACCCTAGAGGCAAAGCAAGTTGATACCGTGAGCTTTGTCAAAGCATCACCTTGCTGAAATCCATGGCAGGTACCGGAAAGCTGGGAGCATTATATAGCAGTTCCTCCATCAAAATCCAAGCTTTCTTGGATTTATGTCTTGACCAGTCTACAAAGTGGGCAGATAAAGAAGCTACATAATAAGCCCGAATATCGGGCATAGCCAGGCCACCCCCCTCCCTAGGGCTTATAAGTATGGATCAGACTATTCTTGGATGTTTCCCTGCCAAATAAACTTCCTGAAATATTTGTCTATCAAGCGTAAAAAAAGCTTGGGCAGAAAAATGGGGATCGTTTGAAATAAATAAAGAAGCCGGGGTAGGACATCAAATTTCAAAATATTTTCGTGCCCCAGCCATGAAAAATCCTTCTTCTCCCAATGGAGAATAAGATCTGCCGTAAAATATCCATAAATAAGTGGGCGAAAGTTAAAATCAAAATAATGTCAGTTTCAAGCCTGATGAAATATGAATCCCTAGATATTTGAAGGACTGTTGCCCAAAGAAAAGAGAAATTATGTTTTAACATTCCCACCATTTTATCACTTAAATTCACATTCAACGCTCTACATTTAGATAAGTTCACTTTAAAGTTTGAAAGAATACCAAACCGTTCCAGGGTAGACATCAAGACAGGAAGAGATGTTAAGGGCTGAGTAATATACAATAAAAGATCGTCGGCAAAAGCTGCACATTTATATTGTATCCCTCGTAAACCAACACCCTTAATGCATGGATTCAATCTTATGCTTTGAAGAAGGTGTTTCATAGTGAGGATGTATTAAATGGGTGAGAGAGGGCAACCCTGCCTTGTACCATTTCTAATATAGACCGGAGACGAGAGGAAGCCATTAATCCTAACTTAGGCATAAGGATTCTGGTATAATGCCATAATGCAACATAACAGGCCCGAGCCCCAACTTAGATAGAACCGCTTTCATAAAAGACCACTCCACCCTATCAAACGCCTTTTCTGCGTCTAACGATAGTAGCACACAGATTACATCCAACAACTTTGCCTGGTGGATAATGAACCTGGTAGTGTGTTTAACTTCTAGTTTTTAGAGTGGTCATCGTGCACTATAAATGACATGGTAGCATTACTCAGCCGGTCGATATTATTACAGTGATATCCAATTTTGTATATATATATATATATATATATATATATATATATATATATATATTTTTTTTATGTTTTACTACTTTTACACAATAAAAAATTTTTTATACAAAAGGAAAAACACATTTTTACATCGCCATAGTCTGAGAGCCATACCTATTTTATTTTTCTGTGTACTGAGCTGTGTATGAGCTTGTTTGCGGGATGAGTTTTCCATTTTTATTGGTATCATTTTTTTGGGGTGACAAGGCTTTTTGACCACTTTTAAATCTGTTTCTGGAAGGCAATGTGAAGAAAATACTGTAATCCTTATTTTTAACAGCGCTCACCGTGAAGTATATTTGACAAGTTAATTTTACTCTGTGGGTCTATATGATTATGGCGATACCCAATTAATGTTGAGGTGCTTAAAAAAAAGTGTTTTTATTGTGTAAAACAATATTTATGCATTGCTATCTTCTGATAGCCATAACTTTTTTTTTCTTTATACAGAGGTATATAAGGGCTTTTTTTGCAGGATGAACTGATGTTTTTATTGGTAACACTTTGCTGTTTTTATGACTTTTTGATTTGATTTTATTCCACTTTATGTGCTGTGGGATGAATGAAAATTGCAACCCTGTGACTTATTATTTTTTTCACGGCGTTCAATTTATAATTTAGGTTGTTACGTATGCGGCCACACCAAATATGCATACTATAATGACTCTACTCACTTTCGGCCGCCATCTTGGTTCGGCCTGGGGTCATTCAGCTCTGGGATCGCCGCTTGGGTCAAACGGATGGCACACTGACAAAGGCTTCTTTATGGCTTCAGCCAGCTTTATTTTCAGGCACAGGCTTAGCACAACATAAACACATAAATAAAATCCTCGACTGTCTGGCCACTTACTCAACTCAATGAGAGGCCCTCTCTAACCTGTGGTCTGAGTCTACTACTCAGGCCACTATACACACCTTTACCCAGCCACCACTGGTATACAGGCTTCCCACAAGCCGCTGGGGCAGAGCCTCGCTTCAGCTCTACTGCTGCTCCTGGTTCTGACAGAAACCACGCCCCCCTGAACACCTGAAGTAGGAGGCCTTTAATAGGTCTCCAGGGATGTGTCCAACTCCTGGCCTGGAATATGATGACAGCCACCCACCCAACACTATGGCTGTCCCAAAAAAGCCATCCCATACATAGCTGCCTTGCAGCTATTATAGCCGCTACTATAAGTGTCAGTAATGATATATTACTGACACAATATAAGTGTCTTTTCCCCACCAAGACCAGGTCCTTGGTGGCGCATCTGCAGCAGACCCACGGTCACTCTGCCACAATACTTAATTGACTTTTTATCTTTTTTGGGGCCATTGGCACTTGTAAAGGAGAAAAGGATGGTGTACGTGTTTTTATTTTCTGTGTTTTACTTTTTTCTTTTTGCTTTTCTCCATAGGGACTTGTGCCAGTGATCTTCAGATCACTGATACAAAGGAGAACAGTACACAGTATTACTGCTGTGTACTGCTCTCCATGGCAACTGTCAATCACTATACTCGACCATTCCCACAAGGCACAGTTGGGCATAGTGACATCACTGGTAGCCCAGAAGTCTTTGTTAGCTTTTATTTTTGTTTTGTAACGATTTTTCTTCAAATAATACAAAACTTTTCAAGCTTAGTGAACAGTTAGAAAGTATATAAATCCATTTAGACAAAAAATTCATCACTGTAAATGGTTGTGGGCAATTTCTTTATCCTTAGTCCATGAGGTATCATAGGTTTCTTATAGAGATGGGCGAATTTCTCATAAATTCGATTTGCCAAGTTCCCCGAATTTTCCGCAAATGTATTTGCGGCGAATCGCATTAAAAAACAGCTATTTCCTGGCTGCAGAGAGCCTGTAGCGTGTTGTAGAACATTGTGCTATGCTCAAATACACATAGAGCGCATGGTTTGGTCTTCATATAATGCTGTGTTTTAGTATGACACGCAGATGACAGCTGCTCGCTTCACACTTCACTTCTCTGAGCAGTTACAGGGGGCAAAACTGACCAAATAACTGAAGTGGGAACGCAGCCTGACAAGGTAATGTCAGCGCCAGCTTGAAAGAACCGAGCTGAGGGCCAAAATCCTACAATAGCGACAAAGAGCGCACTCCTTTTACAACGACATCAGATGATTCCACAGATTATGACAGAACCTGTTCTGTTAAAAGCTGATACATGTGGAGACCCCCGAAAGAGTGGAGAGGGTGTCGGCATTTTGCCCTTCCTTACATCTGTTAGTGTCCGCTTTCAATCGGTCAATAATCCATCAGTATAGCTAAAGCCAAAAACAATCAGGAGTTGATCCAAGACAGAGATGACCAGTAAATGGGATATTTGCATGTCTTCTTTGTTCTGTTTCCACTCCTGCTTTTGGCTACCTAATCATCAAACAATCCTAATCCTTTTTATTCCTTCTGACAGATTAACAGAAGGGGAAAACCAAACATAGTGGCAACGTCATAGAGTGGTGGAGGGTGGAAACAGCATTAGGAAACCACAGGGTTTTTGAGTGAGACAGTAGTCAGTTGGCAGCAGCATGAGTTGGCCACAGGGTGGCACAATGACAGAGTGTGGAGGTGGCAGTAACATCAGTAGGCCACAGCGTGACACAGTGACAGAGTGTGGAGGTGGCAGCAAAATGAGTAAGCCACAGAGTGGCACAATGACACAGCATGGAGGTGGCGGCAACATGAGTAGGCCACAGAGTGGCACAATGACACAGCGTGGAGATGGCAGCAGCAACAGCAGCAGCAGCATGAGGTCGGAGATTGGCACAATGACAAATTCTGGAGGTGGCAGCAACATGAGTAGGCCTCAGATTGTCACAATGACAGAGTGTGGAGGTGGCAGCAAAATGAGTAAGCCAAAAAGTGGCACAATGACACAGCATGGAGGTGGTGGCAACATGAGTAGGCCACAGATGGCACAATGACACAGCGTGGAGATGGCAGCAGCAACAGCAGCAGCAGCATGAGGTTAGAGAGTGGCACAATGACAAATTCTGGAGGTGGCAGCAACATGACTAGGCCATAGAGTGGCACAATGACACAGCGTGGAGGTGGGTGGCAATACCAGTCCCTGGTAAAGATGGTGGGTGGCGGATGGAGAAGCTGGCAGCAGATATGTGGCATCAGGCTAGTAGCAGCATCAGAATAGTAGCTGAGGCAGGTATCCAGAAGAATCCAGACTCAAAGTTTTGGTGAGGTGTCATGGCTAACCTAATCTGATGCATAAGGCATTGGTGTGTAGAAATCCTGGCCGATCCATGCCTGATTCATCTTGACAAAGGTGAGTATCTCCACATTTTGGGTGGACATGCGAATTCTTCTTGGGGTAATTATGGCCCCCGCTGAACTGAACACCCGCTCTGATGCCACCCTACAAGCCGGCCAGGACAGCTCCACCAGTGAACAGTGCGGCCACACCTCCAGTTTGGATGCCCAATAGTCCAGCAGACCTTCTATGTGGGGTGGCAGAGTGCTGTCCAAGTAGGACACCACCTGCGGGTTAAGGGTCTGCTCCAGGTCCTGCTACTGGCGAGTACCCTCCTCATTAGGTGGGTGAAGGAAGCTGCTCATCAACGACTCCAGACTTAGGCTGCTGCTGATGGAGCTGGTACTACTCCTACCCCCCACCTTCCCACAGCAGCCGTGGCAGTGGTACTTGAGTGATGAGAAACCCCCCAGTCAGACCTGTCAGAGGATGGACTCTGATGGCCAACTGACTGCATAAGATTTCTCCATCTCGGCAGGTGGAAAAAAGGCTCCCATTTTGGACCGGTAGCGAGGGTCCCAGAGGGTGGAGAGCCAGAAGTCATCCCTCTGCCAGATTTTGACTATTCGGTTGTCAGTACCCAGGCAAGTCAGCATACAGCGGGCCATCTGCGCAAATGACTCTGAGGGACTCCCTGCATTCCACTGTATACTGCCACAGTGTGTCTGGGTCATCTGCCTCATCTTCCTCATCTTCCTCTACCTCCTCCAGCTGCTCCTGCTCCTCCTCTCCTGTCACCTGAGTAGAAAAAACACTCATTTCGCCAGACACTGCTTGTGCTCCAAAATCCTCCTCCTCCTCCAGTTCAGCCCCACCAGACTCATGTGGCCGCCACGTCTCCAGTCCCCTGACCAGACAGATTTTGCAGCATCTGTTCCAGGACATAAAGCAGTGGAATGACATTATTCATCCCATAGTTCTGGCGACTGACAAACAAATAACAAATAACGTGGCCTCCTCAAAGGGCCTGAGCAAACGACAGGTGTCACGCATGAGCTGCCACTGGCTGACATCAAAATTACATATGGAGGCTGGAATTCCAACGGGTAGAAACATCGCATATCAGCCTATGTTGGGTGAGGCCGTGTCTACAGAAAAACCAGATGGAATTCAGTCGTATATGGGGTAAAAATACACACACCCTATATTTTCTCCAAATTACCCCACAATCAAGAGGCTAAATTAACCCTTGGGTATAAAATACTTTTGTCACGTCAGAGGAGGTGCAGTGGGCCCTGACTGACACCCAGCCCACTGCCCCTCCTACTTGACGTGCTGCCCTAGCTGGCAGACCCCAACTGGACGACAAACCCTAAGCTAACGGTACAGGGCTGTCAGGGAAAAGCAAAGTCAACAGTCCGAGTCAGAAAATGGTCGGGAATGCCAAAGTCAAAATGGGAACCAGAAGAGAAACAGAGAGCAAGCTGAGGGTCAAACACTAGCTGTCATGCGGTACAAAACGGAGGACAAAAACTTGTTCAAGAAACAAGCCGTGGTCAAATACTAGCAAAACAATCTCAAAAAACACAGGAAAAACACTGGGGGAACCCTTTCACAGGCAATGCCTGACAGAACTGAGCCAGTTTAAAAGGTTTTCCCGGCCACCGCCCCAGCAGCTGATTGGTGCGGCGTCCAGGCCTTCTGATCGGTCTGAGCGCCACACCCCTTGTTGGGAGAGGTTGCAGAGCTGTCACTCCTGAGCTCGCGAGCAGCACCTCTCCCAGGGTGTTGGCTCAGACCAGACAGTTTAACCCTTGACGGGCGTTGCACCATGTGAATGGAAGGCTGCCTGGCCGAACGTATTCTGACAGTACCCCCCCTTTTAGGAGGGGCCACTGGACCCTCACCTGGTTTGGGTCTTTCTGGGTGAGCATCGTGGGATTCCCTGATAAGGGATTTAACATGTATGGACCTAGCAGGAACCCACGACCTCTCCTCAGGACCGTATTCCTCCCAGTGGACTATGTATTGTAATGAGCTTTGCACTTTGCGAGAATAAACAATTTGAGCAACCTCATACTCTAACTACCCCTTAACTCTAAATGGAGGAGGGGGTTTAGAAGGTGGAATAATGGATGGCACGTACCTTTTCAGGAGAGTACAGTGGAACATATTATGTACCCGGAACCCAGAGGGTAACTTAAGACGGTACGTCACTGCATTAATTCGCTCAAGAATGGCATAGGGACCCACAAAGCGCGGTGCCAGCTTACCCGAAGGAACCTTTAAACGAATATTTCGGGTAGATAACCATACTTTATCCCCAACATTAAAACCTCCAGAACAAAGACGTCTCTTATCACTTACTTCCTTCTGGATGCTCTGGGCATTAACCAAGTTCTACTGAACTTGGGCCCAGACTGTGCACAGATCGTTAATGATAGCATCCACTCCATTGTGATCAGAAGTAGCGCCGGACCATGATGCATGTCTAGGGTGGAAGCCAGACGAGCTACTATCCTGATTATTTATCGCAAACTCGACCAAAGGTATGTATTTAACCCAGTCTCTCTGCTGATCGGAGTTTTTGCGTAAAGGTTTGATTCCCCCTCTCTGTCTGCCTACTAGTCTTGGGGTGGAAGGCAGAGGAGAAGGACAGGGTGATACCCAGAGCCTTACAGAGAGCTCTCCAAAAACAGGAAACAAACTGAACTCATCTGTCAGACATGATATTCTCGGGTAACCCATGCAGTTTAATGATATGTTTTATAAAAAGTTCAGCAAGCTTTTTGGACGAAGGTAGCCCTTTCAATGGAATCAAATGGCATATCTTACTAAAACGATCTACTACCACCCAAATGACAGTCTTATCCTCAGAGGTGGGAAGATCGGTTCGGTATAGGCAGAGGGCAAAGTTCACCAGAAGGGCGAGTTCTGGGAAATCTTTGCCCGAGCACAGATTTCGTGGGCTGTAACATAGGCCACCACATCACGAGACAAAGACGGCAAACAATAATTTCGGGAAATAAGTTTCTTAGTGCCAGACACTCAGGGATGTCCAGATAATACAGAATCATGTAATTCTTTCAATAAGTGTAATCGAAACTGGGTGGGGACAAAGACTTTAAAAACGGGACAATCAACAGGTCTCATATCCTGGTGGGTCTTGATCTCCGTGGCTGTCCGGGGAAATAGCTGAGACAACCGTCTCTTTGGGTAAAATAGATACCGGATCATCCCGAGGTGAGTGACACAGAAGCTTCTCGACAAAGCGTCAGCTTTAACATTCTTAGATCCTGGTCTATAGGTAACAACGAAGTTAAAGCGAGTGAAGAACAATGCCCAACATACCTGGTGAGGGTTTAACCTTTTAGCATTTTCTAAAAGGGTCAGGTTCTTATGGTCAGTTAGGACCATGACTTGGTGCTCTGTCGAAGGTTCACTTAATAGCTAACAATTCTCGGTTCCCAACATCATAATTCCTCTCCGCAGGGGAGAATTTACGAGAAAAGAAGGCACATGGGCGGAGATTAGTCAGAGCGGCTGACCCCTGAGACAGGACTGCCCCTACTCCAAACAGAAGCATCTACCTCCACGACGAAGGTAGGGTCAGCTTGGACCAACACTGGGGCTGCGACAAAATACTGCTTAAGCCTTTTGAACGCTTCTAAGGCCTCGGGTTTCCAGTTACTGATATTTACCACTTTTTTAGTCATATCAGTTAATGGCCAAACGAGAACAGAAAAATTTCAAATAAATTTTCGATAATAATTAGCGAAGCCTAGGAACCGCTGTAAGGCTTTCAGGGAGGAAGGACGAACCCAATCCAGAATTGCCTGAACCTTTGCTGTATCCATATGAAATGAGTTAGGCGTCAAAGTAGCATAAATGCTTTTTTGGAGGTTTCCATGTTTTGTTTGTTTGCTCTTTTAGCTGATGGTGTGCTACTGATATTGGGATGTGTGTATCACAACCATGCCAATGTACACCTGTGTTCACATGTTGTTTCAGAAATGTTTTTTTGTGCAGAACCATATGTTGCATTTGGCATATATTGCTTTTAACTTATACAGGGAGGAGTGGATGCCTCCATTTTGGTTTTTTACACCCTGCCAACCTCCACAGGTTAGTAAATCAGAGCAGTATGCTTATAAAGCTGGTGCCTTTTTTCTCTCTGGATTATGCAGGTCTGAGTAGCCAATGAGAAGTCTAAACTGGACTCAAATGAGAGGTGAAAATAGAGTAGGACCACCTGCATTGAGGTCCTGTTGAAAGTTGGAGGTGGCTTTAACAGTATTGATCAAAACATGTGAACTAAGAACCTCGAAGATTTTTTTCATGTATTGTAGATAGCATAAATGCTTTTTTGGAGGTTTCCATGTTTTGTTTGTTTGCTCTTTTAGGCATCAAAATATATCCCAGGAAAGGTACCTCCTGAACTCTGAAAACACATTTCTCAAGTTTGACAAATAAACTATTGACCTTCAAGATCTGCAAAACTTGCCGCACATGTTTAACGTGTGAAGCCCAGTCCTGTGAGTAAATTAAAATGTCAACCAGATAAATGACTATACAATGACCAATGAGTTCCCGGAAAACATAATTTACCAGGTTCTGGAAGACCACGGGAGCATTACATAACCCAAAAGGCATAACCATGTATTCAAAATGACCTTCCGGGGTGTTAAATGCTGTCTTCCATTCGTCCCCCTCTTTGATCCGAATAAGGTTGTAAGCTCCCTCTCAGGTCCAATTTGGAAAACCACTTAGCTCCCTTTTACTGATTAAACAGATCAAGAATCAAAGGTAAAGGGTTTTGGTTTTTCACCATTACCTTGTTGAGTTTCCGGTAGTCAATGCATGGACGGAGGCTACCATCTTTTTTTCTTAACGAAAAAGAACCCCGCACCCATAGGGGACACAGAAGGTCGGATATGACCCTTCTGTAGACTCTCTGCAATATACTGCCTCATGGCAAGTCTCTCTGGACCAGACACATTCTACATCCTGCCTTTAGAATTCTCACCCTTGGCAAAAGTTCAATAGCACAATCATAGGACTTATGCGGGGGTAATCACTCAGACTGAGTCTTGGAAAAGACCTCAGCTAAGTCCCGAATAAAGGCAGGAATCTGCTCTAATTCTGTATTAGCAAGAATGACCAGGAGACATTTATTAACACACTGCTTACCCTAACAAACTAGTTCTCCAGACCTCCAGTCAATCACCGGATTGTGTTTCTGAAGCCAGGGCAATCCCAACACAACATCAGCAGGTAAGCCCTCCATGATAAACAAAATACCCTTCTCAGTATGAATAGATCCTACCTGCATCTCAAGTTCAGGGGTGCAATGCTGGATCTTGCCTTGAACTAGTGGGGTAGAATCGCAACAACCTGCAGAGAATCTGATAACAACCTCCAGGGTAGGCCCAAACACTTAACAAATGACGCGTCCACAAAATTGGAAGCTGACCCTGAATCCAAAAAGGCATTCCCAGAGCCACACATGGAAAGATACCGGAAACAACAATTTTCTAGATACGATAGGAAATATCTGTTCGCCTAGGTGACCTTTCTGTGCTGGACTTTTCCGACCGGGCCTTCCTTTTGGGACATTCGCGGGTGAGATGGCCTTCTCCGCCACAGAAGTAGCAGAGTCCCTGGATGCGACGAGATGTCCTGCTGTCCATAGCTGTGCCTGCATAAGAGGCTCCTACCTGCATGTGCTCCTCCAAGGGCATCTCAGCCTCAGTTGTCACTGGGGAGGTGGCAGAACGGAGCAGCAGAGTAAAGCGGGGAAACGGGGCATGTGTCCTCTCCCGACGTCTCTCCCTAAACCGTCTGTCCAACCGAACAGCCAGAGCCATAGCCTCATCCAGCGTGCCAGGGGGTGGGTAAGCCACCAGCAAGTCCTATACAACCGGCATCCTTCTTTAAATGTGAGATAGGTTCTCAGATAACAGGAGAGCCTATTGGGTAGCTGGATGGGGGGCTCCACCACAGGGGGAAGTAATGATGGAAGCCTCTGAGCCTGGGGAGCACCCTGGGAGGTCTCCTGTTGCTGAACTCTCAGCACCAGATCCTGGACCAACTGAGTAAGCCCCTGGGTAAGCCCCTGCATCTGCTCTACCAATGCAGTCATGGGGTTTATGGTGCATGGAGAGCAGTAACTGCCAGCCTGTGAAATTGTCACATCAGAGGAGGTGCAGTGCGCCCTGACTGCCACCCAGCCCACTGTCCCTGCCTACTTGACGTGCTGCCCTAGGTGGCAGACCCCAAGTGAACGACAAACCCTACGCTAACGGTGCGGGGCTGTCAGGGAAAAGCAAATCAACAGTCTGAGTCAGAAAACGCTTTGGAACGCCAAAGCCAAAATGGGGACCAGAAGAGAAATGGAGAGCAAGCCGAGGGTCAAACACTAGCGGTCACGCGGTACAAAACGGAGAACAAAAACGTTGTCAAGAAACAAGCCGTGGTCAAATACTAAGAAAACAATCTCAAGAAATGCAGGGAAAACACAGGGGCAACCCTTTCACAGGCAATGTCTGAAAGAACTGAGCCAGTTTAAAAAGTCTTCCCGGACATGGCCCCAGCAGATGATTGGTGCGGTGTCTGGGCCTTCTGATTGGCCTGAGCGACACACCCCTTGTTGGGAGAGGCTGCAGAGCTGTCACTCCTGAGCTCCCAAGTAGCACCTCTCCCAGGGTGTGGGCCCAGACCAGACGGTTTAACCCTTGTTGGGCATTGCACCGTGCGAACGGAAGGCTACCTGGCGAACGTATTCTGACAACCCTACAGAAAAACCAGATGGAATTCAGTCGTTTATGGGGTAAAAATACACGCACTCTGTATTTTACTCCAAATTACCTCACAATCAAGAGGCTAAATTAACCCTTGAGTATAAAATATCCTACAGAAAAAAAACGAATTCAGGCATGTATGGGGCAGAAATACACCCACCCTGGACTTTAGGGAGAATACCCCACAAACTAAAACAAAATAGTAAGACTGGTTCAGGAACAAGTGTGTATATGACACAATCTTGTGACGGTCTTTCATCCCAGTCACTGAAAAAACTAGTTTGTTTTATAAAGAGTGCAATATAGTGCTGCAGCAGTCAGATGCTTATTGAAAGGAGACACATTGAGAAGTGTGAGAATTTAAGATAAGGCTGTGACATCACAGAAGCCCGCTGGTTGCTGATTGGCTTTATGTCTGTACATGTCATTGAGGGTGTTCCTTTCCTCTTCAAAGAGTTCTCTGCCCCATGCCACGCCATGTGTTCGCGGCCATTTTAGAAAAAAAAGACGATTCATTCCCGCAAAGTACCATAAACTTCGGCTTCATGCAGAACCGAAGTTTTCCTGAAATTCTAAATGAATTTCACGTCATTAGAATCGATTCACCCTTCTCTAGTTTCTTAATATAAGAACGAATGCTGCTCAGATCCCATAACATCTTAAAAAAAAAAAATAATAATAATAACCCACAGCCACCCCAGAAGCGGACCATCTCATTAGAGAGTTCACTTCTGATAGTAGCCCGGCTCTTCTCAGTACACCTATTGCATTGGGTACTAGGGTAATAAAGACATGGTGTAAGTGTCAGCCTTGGGGCGATATACAAAGGGCGTGGTTATGCAGCTCAAGATCTCCCTGATTCCTTTCAAAAGTTGGCAATTATGCTCTATCTTGTTCTATCCATAAAATCTTAGCTTACCTTCAATATATATTTTACCTTCAATTTACCCATTAACCTCCCAGTTCTCTTCCTTTTGCTTTCTTTACATCTTACACACAATGGGCCTTATGTGTGAAAAATGTCTAACAGTTAGCTTAGCTTCCAATTCATATCGTGCTATGGAAAAGTAATAGTTGAGCCTGATTTTTTGCTATGGACAACAAAGACAATCTTACTGCTAGAAAGGTTTAATTTAAAAAGGGTTTACTTATGTGTGTGTGTGTGGGTGTGGGGTTTTGTGTGGTGTGTGTGTGTTGTGTGTGTTGTTGTGTGTTGTTGTGTGGTGTTTGTGTTTTGTAATACTATAACTTTGTGGGGGTTTTTTCTCTCCAAGTGAGTTTTAGGAAATCTTTTCACAATATTTTCCCCTGCAAGAAGGAAGTATAAAAATTTCATTTAAAAATTTTTTGGGGGCAATAAACCTATTTTAGTTTTTTTTGTTGTCTTGTATCACCCTACTATAAAAATTTTTTCTTTCCCGAAAAGTTTAAAAATTTCTGAACCCTGGAACCAAATGGGAAAATGCTTTAAAAAAAAAAATGTTGATAAAAAATGGTAAAGTGTAAGGGGGGAAAAGCTTTGGGTCATTTTTGAAAAGGTGTAAATTTTTGGGGCATGTTTCGTGCCAAATTTAAATTCTGGAATCGGCCCAAAAACCAAATTTTTACCCCCGCACATTTATTGGGGCTTTCAAAAATAAAAAAAAAAATAAATCCTTCACACCGGGATGTATTTTTACTTCGTATTTTTACGTGCAAACCGAAAAAATTTGACCCGGTAAATTTTTTTCAAAGCATTTTACCAAAGGGCCCTTTAAATTAAAGTAAGTAAAAAAGGGGAAAAAACCCGCCTCCGGGGCCTACTCCCATTTTTTGACCCGAAATTAAAGCCCCTGCCCAAAAGAAAATAACCTTATTTGGGGAAGAAACCCATACATTTTTCAACCCCCCTTTAATCCCATTTTGGGTGTTCCTGAAAGGGTGAAGGGTAAAATTTTAGTGGTTGAGCTTGATTATCAAACGACAAAAAATTTAAAAACCCCCTCAGTTTTTTTGGTATCCGGGGGTTTTTTTTTCATGGCGTTTAAAATTTTGGGTTAAAATCTTTTGGGATCATCTATTAAGATCCGGGCCTTTTTGGGCCCCTTCCTGTAATTTTGGGGGCCCAGCCCAAAACAAATTTCAGAATTAAGCAGCCGGGGAGTTTTGTGCGAAATTTTATGACTTTGGGGTTTGTTTTTGGTTGCGATTGGCTAAAAAACACATGACCCTCGTTTTAAAATAGAAAAGCGTTTTCCCGGGTTCCCGCCTCAGTTCTTCAGCATCTCAAGGGAAAGGGGCCGTGCGCTTTTTGCTTTTGTCCAAACAGCTCACGAAATTATTTTATTTCTTCACAAAAACCTCTAAAAAATTTACCCCGGGGAATTCCTTTTCAATTTAGTTAATTAGAGATTGGAAAATTTTTTTATAGTTAGGGAGAAAAATTTTTAAAAGGGGCATTTTCCGCTTTAAAATTTACGGGGGGGCCCGGAAAGGGGGGCCCCCGGGGAAACCCTAGACAAAGCCTATAAAAAATAGGAATAAAAGGGCCCAAAACTTATGTAAAACATTGGGAAAAAACTTTATTTTTAACAGTTTTTTTATTGGGAAAAATTTCCTGGGTATTTTGGGGGGGGGCCCCGAAAAATTATATTAGGATACAATCTTTTTATAAAATTTCAGGTCTCTTTGTTAGGGGCAAAACTCCACTTTTATTTCAGTTTTACATTTCCCGATAGGTGTTCATTTTCAATTTTGGGCCCCCTTCCAACTTTTTTTGATATACCCATCCCTTGGGAATTTTAAAATTTGGGAAACCAGCAAATCGCACAGGGTTTTAAGGGGCCAAAAAAACCCTTTTAAAAATCCAAATTAAAAAAATTTTAGATACCGTGTTTTTTACTTTGGGCCGCACTTTCAGCTTTGTTCTTTTAGGCACCTGGCACTTAAATGTGAATACGGGAAATTTTTTAGTCACCCAAAAGGAAAAATTTTATAGGTGGGCCCAAAAAAAAACCTTTTATTATTTCCCCAATACATTTTAGATACGTGTTTTTTTTACTTTGGCGGCCCGGCCGCTTTGTTTAAAAATCTACTTTGCAGTTAAAATTTTAATACAAGCAATTTTTTAGTCACCACAGGTGGAAATTTATAGTGCCAAAAATACCCTTTTATTAAACCGAAATACATTTACAGATACGTGTTTTTTTCACTTTTTCCCCGGGCCAAAAATTTGTTTGGGTTGACCCTACCCTTCCCTTTTAAATTTGAAAACCCGCAATTGTGTGATTTTCCAAAAAGGGGAATTTTAATAGGTGGGCCCAAAAAAAACCTTTTTTTTATCTGAATACAAATTTCAGATACTGTTTTTTTAATTTGGGGCACTAAGCTTTGTTTTATTGAGGGGAAATTGCACTTAAATGTAATTTCTGGGAATTTTTTAGTCCCCCACAGTGAATTGATAAAGGGGGCCCAAAAAATACCTTTTTTTATCCCGAAATTTAAAATTTCCAGATACGTGTTTTTTCACTTTGGGCAGGCCCCGCTTTGTTGATTAGATCTACATTTTTCAAATTAAATTTGGGAATATAGCAATTTTGTAGTTCACATTGAATTTTAAAGGGTTCCCCCAAAAATACCCTTGTATTATCCGGGAAAATTAAAAATTACAGGGTACCCTGTTTTTTGCACTTTTGGCCCAGTCCCAGATTTGTTTTTAAAAAAGCCACCTTGGGGTTTTTAAAATTTTAATCCGCAAAATTTTGTAGATAAAAACTGGGGAATTGATATGCCAAAAAATAACCCTTTTTTTTAACCAATACATTTTACAAAAATTTCGTGTTTTTTTTTCTTTGGGGGCACAAAAGCTTTGGTTTAAATTTAGCAGCTTGCACGTAAAAAACTTAAAACAGAAAATTTTATAGTCAAAACCAAAGGTGAATTTTAAAGGGGGGCAAAAAATATTTACATTTTTTATTCGAATCCCTTGCATTTGTACGTGGTTTTTTGACTTTCGGGCACTAGCCTTTTTTCATTGACGCGCTTTGCCGGTTTTTTTTGGGAAATCCCCAATTTTATAGTACCAAGGGGAATTAAAAAGGGGGCAAAAAATACCCGTGTATTATATAAAACATAACCCAAAATTTCCCTGTTTTTGATTTTGGGGGCACTACAGCTTTTTTTCATTGACCGGGAGCTTGACCTAAACCTTTAAAACGAAATTTTTTTGTCACCAAAAGGTGAAATTTGGGAAAAAGGGGGGCAAAAAATACCGTGGATTTTAGGCAAAACATTAACAATTTTCGTGTTTTTTGGGACTTTTGCCCAGTCCAAAATTTGGGTTTTTTAAGGCACCTTTCCCGTTTAAAATTTGAATTTCCAGGGAATTTTTGTTTTGTTTTGAGGGGTTTGAGAATAGCTGTGATTTTCCGTCTTTTAATAAGATGACTTTCCAAAACTAAAATTCCCTACCCTTTTCAAATTTTTATATTTCTTAACATGGAGCGAAA
Organism: Phyllomedusa bahiana; assembly: GCA_025379985.1. Lineage (NCBI taxonomy): Eukaryota > Metazoa > Chordata > Amphibia > Anura > Hylidae > Phyllomedusa > Phyllomedusa bahiana. Next base: position 103,961 of record JAODAL010007558.1, read on the forward strand.
AATTTCAAGGTGTGGAAACCCAGCAAAAGGGGGGGTTTTGGGACATGGAGGTAGAGGTACAAGAGAAGGTCTTTCCCTTCCCGTGCTTGGCAAAAAACACCGGGTTTCCAAACGGGTCGTCAGTTGGGAGGACCCCTTCAGGTCCTTGGGCACGCTGGGTCGGGCCCCGTGAATTTTCAGTAACAACAGGTCGGCCAATTCCCGTTTCCTTTAGTGGTTTTAAATTTTTCAACCCTGCAAACGAGAAGTTTTTACCTCCTCTTTTCCCAGTCACGGCCCAAAATATGTGTCCTTCCCCAAAACATCATCAGGCATCCTTTCCCTTTTAACATTTAAAGGGGCCCCAAATTCCCAAAAAGGGCGTTACCCCACCCCTGTGGATTTAATTTTTCCCTTTTTTTCTTTTTAAGGCTAAAATCTTTGATGACAAAATGCGGGTTGGGGTCAGAAAAGGGAGGGTTTAAAAAGGATAAAAAGGGGTGAAAATTTGTCTGCTTGAAAGCCCCAATTTTCTGATGCCCCTCAAAAGGGGGGAAGGAAAAAGCCGGTCAATTTGGGAAAAAAATTGGGGGGTCGGTAAAGCCATCGGCTGGCCCCCTCTTGCTTTTTAGGGCCCCCAGGTTTTTGGATGCAGAAAGTCAGGACGACCAAATCACCTGTGTTTTTTGGGGTGATTGATGGGTGACGACATTGCGGATACCTTGGGTCTTTTTTCCGGGAGAAATTTTTTGGGGAAACGCTTTAACAGTGGGCGAGGAAAGGAAAAACGATGGGGCCCTTTGTGTAAAACGGGGTCCCGCCACAAAAAGGGGGGAGGGCCGAGTGCAGAAGTCCCCCTATATGATTCCGCCAAACCAAGGCACGCAAACCCCGTTCCCCGCTTAAAGCCCGGGCAAAAAGGGCCCAAACCCCCTCAACCTGGCCTTTCTTTGAGCATGCCTTTGATTCCCAGCCATGTAATTTTTTCCGCCTTTCCGTAAAAAGCATAAGTAGAGGCAAAAACCTTAAGTTGTTAACCCACCCAACACTAGTTCACATGGGAAACGAATGCATGAGGTTTTAAAAGGGTAGGTGAACACTTTTGGGCCCAAAAAAAAGGGCCAGACCGACCCCCGGGCCCTAAACCACTGTCACACCCTCTCCTTCCCCCCTTTCCCCCTCCTCCGGGCCCCCACCAAAAGGGGTTTTCCTTTAGCTGCCAAAGTCTCTCAGAGTCCAAAGATCAGGGTTCCAAGGGTCCCCCTTCACCTCCACCCGTCACCCAAATACCCACCCCACCCCAGAAGGGCCCATCCTACCCCCCTTTTCTCCTTCCCAGTTTGAAAGAAATGCTTGGGCCCTAAAGGGCCCTGCTAGGGGCCCAAGGCCTTTGTCTTCCCCAAATTTTTTTTGGGAAGGGAGAAGAGACACTATTAAACCCCCAAAACCCATCCCCAAAACCAAAAGGCCCCGAATGTCGGCATTGGCCAGGCTTTTGGCATTTTTTTTGGGGAAATGTTGCCTTTTTGGTTTTGGTGGACACAGATTTGGGTTCCGCCCCAAAGTCATGGCCCCCTTTCCCTGCCCCCAATACCAAGGATTTCCGAGCAGGGGATTTCTTTGGGGCCAAAAAAAGCCATCCCTGCCCTGGGCCCCCACCCGGGGTCGTCTAAAATTTTTAAAGCCGGGTTTTCTGGGATCTGGGACAAAAAAAAGCCCATCTGACCCCCCGAAAACATGGACTTTGTGAGCCCGGGCCCCCGGGCCCCTTATTCTTGTGAAAGCTCACGGGTTTGCTGGGGGGAAAGTCCCCTGGGGGGGGAAAGGGGGTTTTTCCCGGCCCAGCGCCAGCTCCCCCCTTTAAAAGCAAAAAAATGGGGGCAGGGGTCTTTTCCCCCCCGGTCCTCTGGTGGGAAACAAAAGGGGCCCAAGGAAACCAAATAAGGCCGGTTTTTTAAATTAATTTTGTCTTGGGACCGTCCCCAAAACAAGGTCAGGAGGTTGTGGGGGTCTCCTTTCCGCAAAAAAGAGACCCGAGGGTTTGGGTGGGGACAAGAAACCTTTTGCCGGGGAAAAGGGGGGTATCGATTAAAAAGGGCGAAAAAATTGCGGGCGCCCTTTAAAAATCGGGGGGTGGGGCCCCAAAAAATTTTCCTTGGGGACATGTCATGAACAAGGCTGGCCCCAGGGAAAATTTTTAAAAAGGGGTACCCCCGGGGCCCGGACTGCCTGCTGAAGAAGGCTCGAGGTCTGAGTTCCCCACTTCCCCGCCGTTGGGGGAAAAGCCCCTTTCTTCGTCCCCGCCTTGGCTTTCGTTGGGGTGTCACTTTGGGCCCCCCGTCAAAACCTTTTCATTTATGACGTTTGGCCAAACCCCCGCTTTGGAATTCCACCCCCGGAAAGGCCCGATTGTTGGCGCAGCGCAATGGCCCCTTACGCCCCGTACGAAGTGAAAAACATGGCCGGGCAAGCAGCGGGGGGCGGACCTCGGGGGGTTGAGCCACCGGAGTGGGGGCAGGTGAAAAGGGGCCTGGACCATCCCTTGCCCGGGTTTTTTAAGAAAAACCCAAACCCAAAAAGGTTTAGGGGCGGACAATTTCCTTGTCAGCATGAGCCCTTTTGGGGATTTAGTTCTGGAAAAGATTGTTGGGCAAATTTGAAACAACGGGAAAAGCCCAAAACGGGGGGAGGAGAAAGGACACAGATGTTGGGCATGGGCCTTTTTTCCCCTTTTCAAATCCAAAAAGGCCCGACAGTTTTACAATTTCATCGGGTCTTTATTAGGCAGGGTTCGGGGTCCCAGAGCCCAGGGGAAAAAGGGGGGGCGAAACCGTTCTCGGGGGCACTCTGAGCAAGTCCAGGGCTGTGTTTTAAGCTGTGCCGGGGAGCGGAGGGGGGGAAGGGGGTTTCCTAAACAAACCCTTTAACCCCCGTCCCTTTCCTTGGAAAAGGGTTGGGGGCGGAAATTTTAGGCGCCCGGGGGAAAATGAGGAAAAATCTTTGGGTAGTGCCTTTCCCCCGACCCAAAAAAGTTTTGGGGGTTCCCAAAGGCCCCCCCAAACTCCAAAATGTTTTTGCTTGGATGTGCCCCCTTTCCTTCCCCAAACCCTGATCCCTTTGCCCTTTAAAAACCCTTAAAAAAAAAAAAACTAACAGTTGGGGGGCCACCCCTTTCCCGGATTTCCCCGTACAAAAACAAAACTCAAGGGAATTTCCTTCCACTCCACAACCCAAAAAGAGAGTAAAATGCAGGGAAAAGGAGACCTTTCTGATTGATTTAACTGGGACCCTTTTGTTGCGCCCGCTTCAAAGTTCTTCAAAAGTCCGGTGGCAACCCAGGGGAAAGTAAAGCGTTGGATACCAAGTAGCCCTTACCGGCCCCGCAAAGCAGGCTAAGGTGGCGAATGGGTTTAAAGGGGGGCCTTTTGGCAAACTTTATTTTTTCCCCCTCAAAACCAAACCCTGCAATGCAGGGCACAATACAAACACCCAAGAGAAAGCCTTAAGATCATGGGCAAGACCCATCTTTCGTCTCCAAAAACCCCCATGTTTTTTGGGTGTGTTTCCGGGCCCAATAGACTTCTTTGGGTTTTTCCCAAAAAAAGGGGAAAAAAAATGGCCAGCTTGCTCGCCCCAACCAAAAGGGGGTTTTTTGTCCCGGGCCCACAGCCAAACGTCATTCTTAGCGGCCCTTCACCAAAAAGGGCCCGGAGGGGTCATTTTTGACAAAAAAACCCCCCCCCCCGGCCCTTTTCCCCCCAAAATAATTTTTGGGGGTTTACTTTTTTATCAAGGTTTAATTTAAGCATGGATCTCTGGATGTTGTGGGGCCCCCTTTTTCCCAGGGCAACCCCCATTTATTGCTGGTTCTTAAAATTCCTCTCTCAAAAGAAAATGGTCCTCTTTAAAAAATTATTTTTTTAAAAAGATCAATTTTCTTAAATGCAATTTTTTTTCTCAAGTTCCCAAAACCCCGTTTAATTTTTCTGGGTTTTTCTGTGGGGAATGTAAAAGACACCAAAGGTTTCATTTACAAAAAAAATTAAATTCCCTTTTACTCAATTAAACTTTAAAAATTTTTTGTTTCCCTTTTTCAATGGTTTTGGGGTCATGTTTCCTCCAATTTTTTAACAGTGGGGTGGAAGACTATTTTTAATTTTTTGGGGTCATGTTGTTAAAATAACAGGGAATAATTTTTGGTCCTTTGGAACAAAATTTTTAAATTTTTAAGTTCATTTCTCCTTTAACAAATTTTTAAATTGGGTGAGAATCATTTTTTAAATTTTTTGGGCATCGCTTTTAAAAACCAAGGGGGAATACTAAAGGGGCCCTTTTTCTAAAAAAAAATTTGGTTTTCTAATAGGAACATTTTTTTCTTCACCCCAATTCAAAAATGGTTTAGGGCATTTTTTTAATTTTTTGGGGGGATTTGGGGGTTGAAACGTTTCCTTTCGGGCCTTATTATAAAAAATTTGTTTCAAACCCAAAATTTGTTCTTTACAATTGTCAAAGTGGGTCAAGGGGGATTTTTGGGCAGAAAAAAGAATAAGTAGGAAAATTTTTAATGGCCCCAAAATTGCAAAAAGACTTTTTTTTCAAGATCTTTAAAAATAGCTATCAATCCCTGTATTGAGACAAACCCATTTAAAAATTTTAAAAAAAAAAAAGAAACAAAGACATGGGGGGATTCCCTCCCATTTTAAAAAAAGGTTTTCTAAATTAAAGTACTAAAAAACTTGCATTTACAAAAAATTCTTTAAAAAAAAAATTTTTTTTGAATTGTTCCCCGGGAGGGTTCGGAAAACTTTGACCCAATTTTAGGGTTTTTCAGAGGGCATGGGATGGAGCAGGGCAGAGAACAAAAGTACAGAGGGGCCATTTCCTTCCGGGCCCCTTGAGTAAAATAGAAAAAAAAAATGCCAAGAAAAAGGGCACCTGGGTTTTAACAGGGGGCGTTAACCACCAGTATTTCCAAGTGTACTCAATTGGTCTGCATCATACGGGGGGGGGAACCCAAGGCCTACCCGGTCTTACTGTGTACTGAGGAAGGGTGGAGTTTCACACTCCTCCCCTCCCCCCGGGAATTTTTAAAAATTTGGGTTTAAAAGTGACGGTCGGGAAACCTGGCTCCCCACAGAACCCCACTGTAAAATCCCGGGCCCCCGGTTTTTTATGGGTGTGGGAAACAAAGGCAGGGATAAATCCCCTGTCCTTCAACTAAAAATGGTGGTTTTTTAAAAGAAATCCTTTTTCCGGGAAATTTTTAATCGGGGGGGCAGACAGGTTTAATTGGGCATACTTCGGTCCAAAAGGGGCTGTTCTAAATCAAATGTCCCGGTTTAAAAAATAAAATGGTTTTGGGTTGGGAAAAACTCCTTTTTGGGTTTTTTTAAATCCCGGGGGAAAAGAGGTTTGGGCTCATCTGTAGCCCTGGAAAAGGTATAAATTAATGTCCCGTTCAACCCAAAATTAAGGTTTAAAGACTACTTTTTTTTCCGGGGACTTTTTTTTTCTTGGGGGTTTTAAAAAGGTTTAAAGGGGCATGCTTTTCTCCAGGAAAAAAGGGGGTTTTCAATGTCCCAGTTTCCCAAATAAATGGGTTTTAAAAGACTCCTTTTTCCGGGACTTTTTAAACTGGGGGCAGGGCAGGTTTTTAATTTTTCATAATAGGGGTCCAGGAAAAGTTCTAAGTCCATTTTCCCGTTCAAATAAATGGGGGGGGTTTAAAACTCCCTTTTTTTGGGACTTTTTAACGTGGTCAAAACAGGTTTTAAAAGTCTGCGCTGGGGCCCGGGACAGGGTTTTGTCAATTCGAGTCAAAAATAAAATGGTTTCAAAAGATACTTTTTTCCGGCACTTTTAATCCTTTTTGGGTTTATTGGGGGTTTTTTTGGGGCCTTGGGTGGGGTTCCAGGACAGGGGGGTATTCAATGTCCAGTTCAATAAAATTTATGGTTCAAATAATACTGCCTTCCTGGCACTTTTTAATTTGGGGTTATTCAGGTTTAAGGGGGCATGCCGGGTAAAAGAAAGGATATGAATGGGATTGGGGACTTTTTTTTTTTGGTTTTATTTCCTTTAAGGGGGTGTGCCCAAGATGTTCAGGGGATCCATTTTCTGTTGTGGCTGTTAATTCCAGCTTCCCGCCCCGTTTGGGTTTTAAAAATTTAAGGGGGTTTTTGCCCCTCCATTAACTTTAATGGTCATCGGAAAATGATCGAACCCCATCGACCTACGAAAACCCCTTTTCGATGGTAACCCACCTTTAAAAGATATCGTCCCCGTGTCGATAGGCCAAAAGTAATTCGTTTAAACAAATACTCACGTGCCTTTTAATTTTTCCGGCTCCCCGTGCTGTTAATTTTGCTGGGGACCAAAATCCGTTTCCCCCAAAACGGGGGTTACGGTTTTGGGGGGTGGGGGTGATCTTTGGAGGGGGGGGGAGGGGGGCGTGGTTTGGGGGTTCACGGCTTTAAAACCCCAAAGGGGGTTTCCCCCAATTTCAAATGTAAATAAACAGGGGAAAACCCCAAACCCCAAAAACCCCACCCTGGGGGCCCTGTCGGCCCCACCCAAAAACCCCCAGGGGAAAAACCCCCGGCCGGATGCCCGGCAAGGGCAACCAAAGCGGACAGCCCCAAACAAGAACCTCCCCCGTTTTAGAATTGGGCAAAGGGGAGTACTTACCTCAGCCAAGGGTTTGGGGCGGCCCCCCGGAGCCCGGCCAAACCCGCGGAGTGTGATTATTAACGCGGTTTCCCATAGGGAAAACCCCTTTTTAAAAAACTAGTGGGGAATTTTCCGCCCGGTTTTTTGGCCGCCCAAAAACAAACTTGGGGGGCCCCGGGGGCCCCCTTAAAACCGCGGCCCAAAACTTTTCGTGGGGAAACGGGGCCTAATTTTTATTTAAAAAAAAATTGTCCCCGTTTCAAGGAAATTTCTCTTTTTTGGGTTAAAAAATCTTGAAAAACAAGTCACTTGGCCCTTATGTGTCCATTTAAAAAGTTTCCTTCCCAAATTTTTAGAAAAAGCCCCTCTTGATGGGCCCCGCATAAGGGGACCTCAGGTTTCTGTTTGCTACAAGGGGGTATTCAAAATTTCTTGATAGGCCCCCAAAACTGGTCGCTATAGCTAAAAGAAAGCGTCCTTACAATCTTTACTGCAGGCCAAATTTGTAGCCCGTAAAAAATAAATTAATTCAAAAATTAAAATGGAAACATGTTGAGGCAACTCCCTTTAAAAAAAAAAAAAAAAAAAAATTAAAATTTTAAATCCCCCACTTTTGCATTTCACAAATAAATTTAAAAAAAAATTTTCACTTTAAATTTGTATTGTTGTCTTTTTTTAAAAATCTATCTATTAAAAAAATAACATTATTTATCCCACATTGAGCATTTTTAGAAGGGAAAAAAAAATCCAAAACGTCAAAATGTGTTTGTTTTTTTTGGTCATCCCCCCCATAAAAATTTTTCAAAAAGTTTAAACATTTTCCCAAAACATCCCAAAACAATAAATTAAAAAACCCCAATGGGTTCTTGAGGAAAAACCCAAAAAAATTGGGAAATTATTTGGGGACAAGGGAAAAAGGTGTTTTTGCAAAAATTAAAAAAAATCCGGTTTTTTCCCAGAGTTGAAATCAAAAACAAATGCCCTCCAAAATTATCCCTCCGGAATCTATCAACCTGAAAAATACCCGATAACCATTATTTTTCTAATGGCAAAGACCCCCCATTTTAAAAATTTAAAACCCCCTTGCAACCAAAGGCGCAAGATTTTTTTAAAGGTCCCCCCACAGACTTTTTTTGGGGGGTTTTACAATACAAATTTAAAAGTGATAGTCAACTCAGCCTTTTAAAAAATTTTGGAATTTTTCCCAAAAAACAAAACAAAAAACCCCCAAAGTAAAACCCCATGTAGGTAAAAATTTAAAAATTATTTTACTTGGGGCCCTTTAGGGGAAAAAATAAAATCCCCAAAAAAACCTGAAAAAAAAAAGCCAAACCTTTTTAAATGGTTTAAAAAATTGGGGGGCTCCAGTTTTTTTCACATATGTAAAGCAGTATAGCTTAACATCAGAATCAGGCCAGACATGTAGTTTTGGGGCTTTTTTCCCACCCGGTAGGATGATGAGTTTCTGCTGAGGTAGTACAGAGTAAAGAGCTAACTGCTGTCGTGTTGGACAGCAGACTGGACAAAGGTCAGATTCCACCACCAGGATCAAAGGAAAAGCTACTAACACAGTTGAGGCAGGGAAACTTGCAGATCATGACGGTACTTCCCTCCTTAGGGCACCTCCCAATCGGAGAAAGGTTTGGTTAATGCGGGAAAATTATTTGGTAGAGGGCATAGGTACTTCTCATATGTCCAGGCTGAGCAGCAACATCTGGAGCACGATGCTAATTGTAGGCGGAAGGTAAAATCATGCAAGGTTGCTTTGGTTCTTCCATTATGGGAGGCCACAGAGAACTTGAAGAAAGAGCTAAAGCAGGTAGAACAGAATACTTTGACAAAAGCAGGATAACAGAAGACTGAGGCGGGACAAACTTATCAAGCAGATCCTTCAGCTCTCGTCCATAGAATTCACAATGAAATGGGGTCACAGGATATAATGGACAGGATGCATTTTTAAAAAGGGGGTTTATAGCAGAAAGACAGGCAAATACAAGGCATACAAGACAGTCCTTAAAATGTCTCTTAAGGGAAAGGGAGGGATCCTTGGGGAGGGATGGGAGTTGCCAGGGACTGGAAGAGCAAGTCAGGGCCCGAGAGGCAAAATTGGGGAAACCAAAGGGTCGGAGTTTGGAACCATGTTGCAGAAGTTGAAAATTGTCATAAAATGGACCAAAAACTACCCCAAAAAAAAATAAATTGGTCCAGTTCAATGCAGTGCCCAAAACAAGATGGTTCCAGTGCCTTTCTTCATATCTTCAGCCATAATGAGAAGTTTTTTCTTTTAAAAGTATTTTGGTGACAGGAGCAGACAAAGCGTTGCCGAGAGGAAAAAATTCCCTTTTCCCCCCAGCAAAAGATTGAGCAGATTTAGCAATATTTTTTTACTTGGGGAAAAGGACGCAGAGGCAATTCCTTTATACCCCGAGATTTTTAGAGATGTTGCCCTGTGATCAATTTGCCCCCAACCAAGTTAGTAGCAGGGAATCAATGAGGTCAGATTTGAGGTCATCTGTGAAGGAGGATATAATTGAGGCAATACTATTTCTCAGAATAAATTCATAGACTCCACAAATATTATTTAAGACGTTTTTGTTGAAAACTGTTTTTTTGCCACTTACTACAGCATTTTGCATATTTACAATTTTTAAAAAATTGTTTGCGTTCTAAAGTTGTATCCAATAAAATTATTTTACACCTACAAGCAAAATAGTAACAATGTTTTGAACTTTTGACTTTCAGACTCCATATGTCACCACCGTAGCTGTGAAAGTGAGACTACCATTATTTTATAGACCATCATCTTGGCTATCTCATACATCACCTTGACTTGCAACTATTTAGCATCTGCTTAGTTCTGCAGATTCCTGTCATGTAACTGCATTGTTACTGTTTTGCTCCTGTGGTGGAACAATCTTTTCCTTCTTGTATACTACACATTACAACCTGTTCTCACATTCTCTAATAGTTCAGTGTGCTATTAGGCTGATTCCCAAGCAAAAGGTCATTGGTTCGAGCAGCCATGAAGAAGATTTCTCAAGAAAAGAGAAGAGACATTATCTAGCTCATTGGTAGCGGTCTTTCAGCCAAGAAAATTGCCAAACTGCATCATGACAGCTGGAAGAACATGAAATGAAGTCCATCCATCCATTCAAAAACCAAGAGGTGGATGCCCAGGCAAAATATCAGTCAATAAGTTGGCTCATCACAAGGTCTATCAGTTCTAATTCGACAGACATGGCAGTGGAGACGGCTAGTATATTTCGTGAGATCAGAAGTCCAGGCAAGCACAATGCAACATGCATTACACAGGTCTGGAATGATGGTTCAAAAAAGGTGAGGAAGCCTTGACTTCAATCTCATCATGAGATGCATTGGATCGAGTTTGCAAAAAAGTATGAAAAATGAAAGATTGGAAATAGGTGATTTGGAGGGATGAGGTTTAAGTCAATAGACCGGGCTCTGATGGGGGCAAATGGGTTTGGAAGAATCAAGGGAAAAGGGGGCTCATGGATCAAGAAATTGGAGAAACTGTCAGGTTCGGTGGAGGAAACCTGATTAAATGGTGTTCTTTCACAGCCAAAGATGTTTGATACTTGACCAGGATTGATGTTGACCTCAGTGCTGAGCTATATGTGACTATCCTACATGATGAGTTACTTTATACAGTACTATGGGTATGAAAAGGATGACATAGTGTTCCAGCAGAACAACGACTCGAAGCAGACATCAAGGTTGGTAAAGAAATGGTTCAATGACAATGAAGTAGACTTGCTGTATTGGCCTCCACAGTCCCCAGACCTCGACACAATTGAACACTTGTGGGTTGAGTTGAAGAAAGAGTTGTATTAGTACCCAAGTCAGCTATGCACCAACATTGGGAACGTGAAAAAGAGACCTGGGATCAGATTTTGGTCAAGACTTTGTTGAATCTGATCCAGAGCATTCCCAGAAAGATTTGGTTAGTGATGAAAGCCAAAGGTGGATTTACCAAATACTAACAAAATAATACAAATTAACATTTACATTTTTAGTCGCAAAACAGTAACAATCAGTAACATGACACTGTATCACTGTCTAAATCCTCTGCTTTCTTTTTAAAATTTTAAAATGGAATAAAAAATAAATTTTTCTGTCTGCATTTTCCTGGGTAAATAGGGGCCCCCAAAAAAATTTTTTTTTCCCATTTTGTCACTTGCTGAATCTCCTTCTGCTCCCCCAAAAATTCCCCCTCCCCCCCCCCACACACTCCTCTTTTATAAAAACCTGGAAAATTTGATAAAGGCAAAGATTCTGCTTTTTAAACCCACAAGAACTACTGTGGATTTAATTTTGACCCCTTTCTTTTTTTATTTCTTTTTCGGGGACTACATTTTTCAAAATTCCGGTTTTAAAAAACTCGGTGTTTTTCCCCTCAAATATGATGTGAAAAAAATTTTTGAAAATTTAAATAATTTTGGGAAAAAAATTTTTGCGCTTTTTTTAAAATATACCAAGAACTACTAAAGGGAAAGTCATTTTGACTCCCTATTTTAAATTTTAAAGGTCCTTTTGTCCCTAATGTTGCTAAAAAGTTTTGGGGCAAAATTTTTTCACTCTGTCTTTTTTACCCTGATGTTCATATAAAAGTAGTTCTTTTTATATGTAAACCCTTTTTTCCTTTTTTCCTTTTGTGTTTTACCTGTTGTATTACTGTGTAATCTGAACAAAATGGGTTTGGGTTTACTCTAGGCTCTTATCTTTTAAAAATAAAGGGTGGTGTTTTTCAAAGGGTTTCCCTAGCAGGAACAGTTTTCGGATAAAAATTTATTATTTTTTTCGGGCGGGAAGAGAAAAGAAAACAGCCGCAGACATACAGCTCTGAAGACCCCTTTACGGGTATAAATTTGTTATGAAAAAAGTTTAGCTGCCTGTCAACTGATTCAGCCCCACCTACTTTTGAAGGGGCAGAACAGTTTATTTCTTTTTTTTTCATTTCTTTCTATTTTTCAGCAGGGAACAATATAAAATTTAAATGGAATTTTTGAGGAAAAAGGGGGGAAAAAACGTTTGATAACTCAGGGAAAATTTGGCTACTTTTCAACCTTTCCGGGGAATGAATCGGAATCCAATTGCAGGGAAAATTATTTGATTCTGACAGTGATGAAGAAATTTTTCTCCTCAGAACATTCCCAAATGAATCTGAAGATCAGAAGGAAAAAAATCCAGAAGGTTTAAATGTTTTGTGTATTTATTTGTTCTTCCCACACACCTGAGTTGGGCCCGTGCACACTAGCAAAAATTCGGGTGAATAGCCCTCTGGAATTTCTTTGCCGCAATACAGGCCGTAAACCCGCCCGCTCAAGCCTGAAGGGTTTCCCCTCCGAAAAACCCCGGGGTGGAGCCGCTGTCAGGGACAGAAGGGACCCCTTTCTTACCCCGCCAACAAAAGGCTTTCCCTCCCTACAGCGGGTTTCCCGGGGGTTGGGGCGGAGCTTCAGGTATGAAACCCGCTCTGTTAAACCCGAGGGGGGCAGGGAGGGCCGGGAATTTTGGTTAGAATAACCGGTCGGGAATTCCCCGCTATCCAGGGGGGGGTGTGCACGGGCCCTTACAAAACAAAAAATTTTAAAAATTTTATCAACTTTTTTCCAGATATTCCAAGGGACATCAAAATGGGGGTCGGGGCCCTGCAATTTGTTGCCCCCGTGGGCCATCTCCTGGTCCGGGGGCAGAAAAAACCCCAAAAAGTCCTAGAAATGAAAGAACAAAAGGTAACGATTGGGGGCGAAGGTAATGCAAAAACAAACAAACCCGAGAAGGGAAAAAGAAGGAAAACTAGTTTCCCGCGGATGGGTTTTTTTTAAAAAAGGGAAAACCCGTTGAAAAATTTGGGGAACACTTGCCCCGGTAGGGTGACAGCCAAAAAATTCTTCGGGGAAAACACCTGGCCCTACAGGAAACCCAGAAGAAATAACATTAAACATAGTCCCCTTTTAGCGCATGGCGTTTTTTTTTTGATTCATATATTTTTGAAACTTAAAAAAAAATGTACGCTTGAGAAGCTTTCGGAAAAATAATTTTTCAGTTTTCTCTACTGATGAGGGGCAAAAGAAATCATTGCGATATTCTTTGCTCGTGGAATATCTGGCAAAGAAAACCCCCCCTCGATTACAGTATTTGGTGTAAGACTTGGGGGAAAACCGTTTTTTTAAAGCGACAAAGTTAAAGGGGGCCCCTTTTTTGGGAAAAATTTTGAGGTTTCAGGGTTTGAGAAAAATTTTACTCGATCGGAAAAGACTGCAAAGGGCAGTTTGCTCTATTTTCTCGTGTGGGACAGGTTTATTGAAAATTTTTATTGCGTGTTACAAACCTGGCCCCTACAAAACGGTTTGGGTGAGCAAATTTTTCCCCAACAAAACTAGGTTTTCCCTTCAGCAGTACATGGCCTTTCCCAAAACCCGATAAATATGGGCCCCAAATAATTTGGGTAGCTGTTTATAAGGAAGCAAATATCTGGCCAAAAGGTTCCCTTACCTAGGCAAAAATGACACACCCGTGTGAGGACCGTTTTTTGCTTTACCCGTGGGAATGAATTTTTTGGGGGCCCGTTTTTTTAAAAAAAAGGTTTGCAATGTTACAACCATAATTTTTTTACTCAGTAAAAAATTTGCAAAAAAAAAGCTTAAAAAACAAAGGAACAACCAAACGGGGGAAAACTGAAAAAGATAAGGCGAGAAATGCCTAAAGAAATAAAAAACCCTGAAAGGGAATTGAAAAAACTAAAATGTTTTGAAATTAAGACAATTTTACATTACAGTAAATCAAGGAAAGGTCAAAAAAAAAATGTTTTCATTTGAGTTTTCCTCCAACCAGTGTGTTTTTTTGCGTCTAAATTTCCCCTAAAAAAAATCCAGAAACGGTTTAAAATTTTTTCAATGAAACAAAATATGGGGTAATTAAATGGATCGATGGCACGAAAAATACCACCCAACAAAGCACAAGGAGTTGGGGCCCGTTCATGCATTTTTAAAAAGCCCCTTTAAAATTTTCGGGTATAAATTTCATGGATAATTTCAAGGAGATTACCCACCAAAAAATGTCACGCAAGGGGATTTTTGCAAACGCTTGTGGGGAGAGTTAGTGGGCCTTAGTCACAGATAGGGGAAAAGGGGTTTCCCCGTTCAAGTTTTTAACCCGTCAAAGTGAAAGGTTTTAAACAAAAAATTTTTCCAATTTAAAAAAAAAAATGCAAGAAAAATAGATCTGCCGGGAATTGTAAGGGCTTTTGGTAAGTCTTTTTTGGGCAAAGGGACTGCCCTAAATCAAAAGGGAATGCCTAAAAAGCAAAAAACAAAATGTTTTGAAAGGTTTAATTTTTGCGCCATATTTTAATTTTTATGCTCCCCACCTACATTTTCTCTGCTTTTTTTCTTCATTTTTTGGGTTTTATGTGGGGCACTTGAATAAAAAAAAAGTTTGAAATCTATTATAATTATTTTGTTTTTTTGTACAAAAAAAAAAGAAAAAACAGAAAAAAAAAAAAATCAAAAGCATAAATGTTGGAAATTTACAATAATAATTTCATTCCTAAAAATAAATTTTTTAATAAATAACCAAAAAAATGAAACCCCTAAAAATAAACGAAAACAAGCAAGGATCAAAATGACTCCTTTTTTAGTAGTTCTAGGCGGGGGTTTTCCCAGTCCCGTAACCTAGTGTTAAAAAAAGGAGGTGGTCAATTTATGAACCGGGGGCCTTTGGGGCAATATCCATGAAGTGTGACATCAGAATTATTACCAGAATTGAAACCAGAAGCGAACAAGAAGTGAACTTAAGGTAAATACTAAGGGCCACATGTATGAAAACGGTCTTGGTCTAAGACTTCTTTGTTGCCCATAGCAAACAATCAGACCACCTAGTTTCATTCTTTCAGAGCACTAGATGAAATGTAAGGGGAACTCTGATTGGTTGCTATGGGCAACAAAGAAAGTCTTAGACCAAGACAGCTTTCATACATGTGGCCCTAACTTTTTCTGCTTCTTAATCACACCAGACCCCAATATGCACCTCTCTACCACTATCATCACTGCCTCCCTTTTCCTCAAACTCCTTTACTATCATCAGACACCCACGCTGGGCAATGGTTTCCATATCTCCCAGTCTATACTACCCTTACACCTGACCTCTACTCTTCACCTCTTCCACAGCATTAAGACCTTTCTAACAAAACCAACACAATCCCCTTTTGCTCTATCCCACACACATCTACTCACATTCTCCCTGCCTCTCCTTGCTGCTGGGGGCATATCTCCCAATCCTGGGCCCCCCTCAGCACATCCCCACTGTTTCACCCTCCTCTTACATACCAAAGAACACAAACTCCTGTAACCCCTTAAACCTAAACAAGCAACAAGCTTTCCTTCATCCACGAACTTTTCATCTCACACAATCTATCCTTCCTTGGTCTAACAGAAACCTGGCTGACACCTTCTGTTACAACTTCCCCTGCTGCACTCTTACGGCGGGCTTCAGTTCACCCACACCCCCTGCCATGGCTGCAAACATGGCGGAGGTATCGGCCTTCTTCTGGCAGATAGCTGCTCCTTTGTTCCCATTTCACCTCTACCTTCCCTCACCCTCCCCTCCTTTGAGGTGCACTCTGTCTGCATCTACTCCCCCTCCAAGTGACTGTTTTCTTCTGCCCCACAGGCCCTGCCACCACCTTCATTGACCACTTTGCTTCCTTGCTCCTCCACTTTCTTTCCACTGACACCACCATTATTATCATGGGAGATTTCAACATCCCAATCGATACACCCCACTCCACTACTAACAAAATCCTGTCACTCTCCTCTTCCTTTGGCTTCTCCCAGTGGACCTCTGGGGACACGCATATAGAGGAAAACATGCTGGACCTAATCTTCATCTGCCTCTGCCCCCTATCTAACCTTTCAATTTCTCCTTTACCCATCTCTGACCACAACCTGCTTATCTTCTCCCCCATCCCCAATCCATCTGCCACAAATCTACTGCTCCTCTGCAGAAACCTACAAAACCTTAAACCTCACACTCTCTCTGACTCTCTTGCTCCTTTCTCTACCATATCCTCATTTGCTGACCCAGATGCAGCCACCACTTTCTACAACAACACAATCACCTCCACTCTTGATGCAGTTGCCCCTCTCACACACAACACAACCCGCAAAATCAACCCTGGCACACAGACTCCACCAAACAGCTGAGGTGAGCTTCCAGAATTGCTGAACGCCACTGGAAGAGAACCCGCTCCACCGACGACCTCACCTTATACAATCAATCACTCCACACATTTAAATCTGCTCTCACCACTGCCAAACAGGATTACTTCATGAATTTCATATCCTCTCTGTCTCACAACTCCAGACAACTTTTTAACACCTTCAACTCTCTCCTCCGTCCACCAGCACCCCCTCCACATCTCTCCTCTCAGCAGATGAGTTCGCCATTCACTTCCTAAATAAGATCAACCTCATCGGACAAAGCTTCACCCCACAGTCCCCTCTGCCTACCTCTATTCCTGCAGTGTCCCCACAGCCCACCTCTACACCTGCCCATCGCTATTCCCCCCTAACTTGCTTACTGTCATCCATGACAAATTCTCCTCCCTACTGTCCAAATCCAACCTCACTACCTGTAGTCTTGACCCACTGCCATCCCACCTCATCCATGACCTTAGTGCTGTTATCATCCCAGCCCTCGCCCATCTCTTCAACCTATCACTAACCTCTGGTACCTTTCCTTCCTTCTTTAAACATGCGGCCATCACACCCATCCTTAAGAAACCATACTTTGACCCCTCCTGTCTGTCCAGTTATTGCCCCATCTCACTGCTTGCATTCGCCTCTAAACTCCTTGAACACTATGTCTACCTTCAACTGTCCTCTCATCTCTCCACTGACTCTCTTCTTGACGCGCTTCAATCAGGCTTCCGACCCCACCACTCTACTGAAACCGCCCTAACCAAAGTAACGAATGACCCAGTAACTGCCAAAGCCTCACACCACTACCCTGTGCTTCTCCTCCTAGACCTGTCTTCTGCCTTTGACACTGTCAACCACTCACTCCTCCTACACATCCTCTCCTCCCTCTGCATCACAGACTTGGCCCTTTCCTGGATCTCCTTATACCTCACCGATCGAACATTTAGCATCTCTCATTCCCACACCACCTCCTCCTCCCACCTGCTCTCTGTTGGTGTTCCCAGGGGTCTGTCCTGAGCCCAATACTCTTCTCTATCTACACTCTTGGTCTAGGTCAGCTAATAGCATCACATGGCTTTCAATACCACCTGAATGCTGATGATACCCAGCTCTACATCTCCGGCCCAGATGTTACTCTCTGCCTCTCCTGGGATCCCCGGGCGTCTTTCGTTCATATTCTCCTCTTGTTTACCCCAAAACTAAAAGGGGGAAAACTGGATTCATCATCTTCCCACCATCCCACTCTATCCCTATACCTGATCTCTCTATCACTGTCAATGGCTGCACTCTCTCACCGGCTCTGTAAGTCCTTTGCCTTGGGATAATCTTTGACTCCAATCTGTCCTTCAAACTGCACATCCAAACCCTTGCCTCTGCCTGCCACCTCCACCTCAAAAACATTTCTAGAATCTGCTCATTCCTTAACTTTGAAAGCACAAAAATGCTTGTCCATGCCCTTGTCATCTCCCGCCTAGACCATTGCAACATCGTTCTCTGTAGCCTCCCATCTAGCACCCTCGCTCCCCTCCAACCCAACCTTAACTCTGCGGCCCGTCTGATTCTCCTCTCTCCTCACTACTCCTCTGCCAATCCCTTCACTGGCGTCCATTGTCCATCGAATACAGTTCAAATTAGTAACCTTGACCTACAAGGCTTTCCATAACCTTTCCCCCCATAAATCTCCCCCTTAAATCTCAGTCCTCCCTTCAAAATTTCCCCGCCCTCACGGACATTCTTTTTGCTTCCCCTTTTACCAGCCTTGAAAATCTTTCCCAAAAATTCTCCCAGTTCCCCATACTCTGAAACCCCTTCCCCCATTTCCCCCTAGCTCAAAGGTAACTGAAAAACCCATCTCTTCAAAATTATAAAAAAACAATAACCCCATTCCACTACTCCACTCCACAAACATGTCTGCCCCTCACCTCCTTATAGTAAATATGTAATTTGGACAGCACCGAAGGCCCTCTATGACGTCACTTACAACACCTGCGGAGATAATAACATTTTTTAAAAGGTATATGTAATAGGTTTAAATGATGATAAATGGGCCATTTTTTAAAGGTAGTATCCCCCTTTACACCAAAAATAATTTTTTGCCCAAGATCATAAGATTTTAAATTGACCCTTGGGAGGCCAATTGTTTCGGGGGGGGGGCTTTTTTTAGAAATATTGCGATCTTTCTTGTTTAAGGGTTTATGGCCCCTATGCCCATTGTTCCCTCCTATGTCAAGGATACCTCTGATTTTCTATTAAAATTACAGGATGTACATTTAACAAAGTTTTTTTTCTTGGTGTCATTTGATGTGGTTTCACTTTACACCTCTATTGATCATGATTTGGGTCTAAGAGCCGTCTCTGGCAATTGCTGGCGCATGTTTTGATCCGCTATTTGCACAGTTCATCCTCACACTTTTGGAAGTTGTCCTTAAGAGGATTTTTTCCTTTTTGGGTGAAAGTTTTTTCTCCAAAAAAGAGGTACTGTAATGGGGTCAATGTGACCCCTATGTATGCCAATATCTTTATGGCAGCTATGGAGGTAAATGTGTTTTAAAAATTTCCCATCTTTAAGGGGATTAACCCCTGCGTGGTTGGCGTAATGATGATTTTATTTTTGATTTGGCCGGGGGCCCTTTGATGAATTGGAGATGGTACAAAAATTTTTGATAGTGCAGAAAAGGTTGACATTTTAAAAGGTTGGTAAGTGAATCATACTTTTTTGGATACTTGTGTATGTAAAAAATTTCCTATTTAAAATGATTTGTCAAAGTTACTGCCGTAACAATCTTTTTGGGAAAATAGTGCTTTCCCAGGTTGTTGGATTCCCTTCCATGGGGTCGTTTTGAGGGTCAGAAAAGGGGTTTTTTTGAGGATGTAAGTTGGCATTCTATAAGTGAAAAGGTGACAAATTTATTCAAAGTGGTTATCCCCAAACCCCTTTTTGATAGACATTTTCCGGTTATTAATGTTAAGGAAAGGATACTTGTTTAACAAAGGGGACAGAATCAGGTAGAATCCCCATTTGTCATACGTTTACCATTTAGGGAATTTGCTAGGTGCTTTGAAAGGGATTGGCAATCATAAGGGAAGGTCTTCAGAAATTACAGAGTTCTCTGAAAGTTCCCATGTGGCCCATCGCAAAAAGTAGAAAATTTTGGGGATTTAAATTGGTGAAATCTGATTTATCAGATGTTAATTTTAGATATACAAAAGTTTTTTGGGTTCCCCCTGGAGGGTAACTTTTCCCTTTCCTTAAATGTGGTTATTGTAGCAATAGTCGAAAGGGGAACATTTTCTCACCCTTATTCAGGGCGCCAGATTTTAAAAATGGGGTAGGTATACGTATTTGATCAAAGTATGTTGATTACTGTTACTTGCCCTTGTTAGTCCCATATATGTTGGGGGGGACTACATGGAAGTGAGGGAAAAAGGGAAAAAAAACATTAGAGCACAATTAGAGTCCGTGATGGATTTACCCGTGCACGATTTTGTGGAGAAGGGACTACGATTGCCAGTTGAAATTTTTGAGTTTTGGATCTGTGCCCCTTTTAGGAGAGGGGGAGATAGGGAAAAATGTTTTAAGGAAGGAAGAAATGGGTTTTTGACCTTAAATCTTTATATCCGAAGGTCTTTAAAATTGAAAAAATATTAATAAGATTTGACTCTGTTATTCTTCATAAGTTACATATTGAGTGCAATATAGTCTGTTAGAGTTGTATTTGGATATAGTGGTTTTAAATTCCTTTGTTTTTTAATAACATTTTTTTTTTATTAGGATGGATCAGTCAAGCGGTATCAAGGGATCTTGATATATTGGAATACTAATAGGATCACGTTAATAAATTATCCTTGACTTGTCTTCACTTTTTAAATTTTTTTTTTATTAAGTAAAATTTTATTTTGTTTTTTTTCCATTTTGCATATTTTGGGCCGTTTTTTTTAGGACATAGGTCTCTGTAGAGGTGGCCGAATTTCTCAAAATTTTGGTTCGGTACTTCGCCGAATTTTCCGAAAATTCGTTTCGGCCGAATTACTTCGGCACGAATCCGTTAAAAAAAAGTATTTCCAGGTGCCAGAGCCTGCAGGGTGCTGTAGGTTGTGCCTTTCTTAAATATGCAGAGGGAGTTTGGGTTTTGGGTTTCAAAAATGTTTTGTTTTAGTTGAACGCACTGACTGCCGCCGCTCTTAGAAATCGTTCACTATAAAAATTTCCCGGGCACTTAAAAAGGGGGAAAACTGACCCCCAAAAAACTCAAAGGGGAATGTAGCCTGATAAAGTCATGCCCGCGAAAAACTGGAAAAAAAAACAAGCTGAGAGCTCGGTGGAACATTGTGATAGGGGTGTGGAGGTGGGGGCGGCAGCCAAGGGGATGGGTCAGGCAGTGGCACAATGAAATTCTGGAGGCGGCCCAAACAGTATTAGGCACAGAGTGGACAAACACACAGTGTGGGGTCATGGCAGGCAGATGAGGGCAGGCGTGGCACAATGACATTCTGGAGGCGGAAAAAAAAGTTTTGGGAAAAG
>JAODAL010007559.1:0-115000 GCA_025379985.1 Phyllomedusa bahiana
CTTGGAGAGGCACTATTTGAAGGGAAACAAAAATTTCCCCATTGTGGCCAGCTGCTGCACGAGTCGAAAAATGAAAAAAGTAAGCGTTTTTTAAGGGTGGAAAATCTTATAAACCCGGGATGGCCAATTCCCAGGGTTTTATCTCACACTGTGTTCTATGGCTGTAAAGCAGAGAACTAATCCTCTCATCTCTGCAGATAGATTCAATGCCATGTTACAATGACAAAGGATAAGCTTTAATACACCACAAGATGCTGGTGACCCCAAAACCGTACAAAATGCCCCAACTTGTGTTGCGGGGGGGACTTTACTTAGGCATTGTCCAGCTTACTGAAAAAAAAAATGATACCACTGGCAAAACAAAAAAAAAAAAAAAAACACAAAAAACCCTGCGTTCCAGAGCTGGGTATACAGCATCTTCTATTCTGGATAATGGGGATTTTCTGCTATTTGCACTTCTATGTGCGCTCTCTGATCTATGGCACTATATTTATAACTTTATATATTGCTTACTTGAGTTTCCGGTCATTAGGTGGTGGAGCCCTGTCTCTATTTGCTATGGGGTTATAAAGTTAGTTAGCCCTTTCTATTTTGGGGACAGCTGGGCTCCCCTCCCTTTCTATGTACAAGTCTGTGTGATTACATCAGCATGTTTCCTGGATTTCTCATTCTCTACCTTTATGTTCATCTCAGTTGATGCATATACTCTTCTACTGGCACATTATCCCTGATTCTTTTGGGTTTCAACAAGACATGTACAGAGATTTGGAAACATAGGGTGACATGTATGAACCCGGCATAGAAAAACTGCAGTAGACCCGTTTAGAGTATGAAAAAAGGTGCACTCCAAATTGGTACCGTGCAAAGCATTTTTAGGCGCCACAGTTTTCGGGCATTTAGGGCATCCAAATTATTAGAATAGAACTTTATGTTTTCTTTGAGCCAAAATCCGATCAGATTAAAGGTGGGCCTGGCCTGAGTTGTCGTAATTGGCACACAAATGTGTATGTATGGGGCCCGCAGAAGAACATGTTCTAATTCTGGGACGTCATACTCCTTAAAAATATTTAGAACTGGTTTTTCATCGCCAGAATTCATCCAAGTGCCCCTAATGCCCACTTGAGGAATGCACTTATCAAGGTGAAGGGACCAGTTGGGCCACAACCTTTGCGACAAGTGAGGCCCGACATGGTCCCCGCCCGTCCCCCGCCTTTTGGGGAACCGACTCCTTAACAGGCCGACCCCCAAACCGAAGATAAGGCTACACTGGGAGTGCAAGAAGAGACAAAAAAAAGAAACCAAAAAACTGTAGCGGAGGTCCGAGTCAGTAACTGGGCGGGCACCCCCGGTACAAAAGACGTGAGGCAAAGGGAAACGGGGGGGTTTAAACCAAAGGGCAGGTAACGCCGGGAGGCGTACAGATAAGGAGGGCCCCGAAGGATAGCAGAAGAAGCCAAAGGTCAGGTTTAACAGAAAAAAGAGCAGAAGGAAAAAAAACCGGGGGGCTTTATTTCGGGGAGAAAATTACTATTGAAAAGGAAGGGGGGGGAAGAGGAATATCACCCCTTAAATACCTGCCAAAAAACCCAAAAGGATAAAGGAAATTAGGTGGACGAAACCCAAAAAGGGCCCTGATAGGCGCAAAGGGCTGTAAAAAACAAAACAAACAAGGAGCAAGTTTAAACCAGTGAAGTGTTGGAAGATTCCTAAACCAAACGGGTTTTTGGGGGAACCAATAAAGCTTGCAGGGGGGGAAAGGGACCAAGTTCACACTAGAAAATACAAATGTAAGGGGGTTTTGTCAAAAAAACCATGGTTTTCGCCGAAAACCCCGTGGCCGGGACCAGAGCCAAAAGCCGGGGGGGGGGGGGGGGTGCAGGCACAACATGCATTTACCCCCCACCTTTAGGGAAGGGCCAAACGGACCCTAAACCCGACCCTCTAGGTTTGGCAGAGGGGGTTTTGGAAAAAATTTCCCTTTACAATTTTGGGGGCATGTTTTTGCGGAGGGAAAAATTCGGAGACGGAATTTTTTGGGTTGGGTCTGCGTTTTTTACAAGGTTTTTTGTTCTTTATTGGGCCCGTTTTTTAGATTCTTAAGATTCCTGGGCCCGGGCCTTGTGCACAGTCGATTAACGGTGGATCTTTTTTAGTTTCCCCAAACTGCCCCGGCCCCCGAATCCCCTGAGATGGAAAATCATCCCAAAGAAAAAGGGGAAAAAGTTCGGGAAAAAGCAGAACCTGGTGGTCGGTAGACAAAGGAACACTGGTTTTAAAATTTAAAGGTGGAAACACGTTTTCCGGAGAAGGAATTTTTAACGGGTTTCCCCTCAATATACTGACCCAAAGTTTTCTCGTTCCGGGGCAGACAAGTTGAGTTTTTACCCCGGAATGAGGCTATAGCGCAATCATAAAACCCGGTGTGGAGACCGTTTATCCGAAACACCCCCCAATCAACGAGTAATTGTTTCGGGAATTACCTTTGAAATATCTTGAGCTTTAATCACAGCCACACCAAAGGATGGACCCCCTAAAAGAGAAAAACATGAGTCCACCCATTTGCCCAACTCGGGTGGTCCCCCCAAGTGGGAACCAGGATTTGGGGGCCCGGAAAGCCCGGGAAACCAAGAAAAACCTTGCAGGATTTTCCCCTCCTTGACAAAAAACGAAAGTTTTCTGTATGCAAACCCCCAAAACCATTCAAGGGGACCTCTCCCAGTAAAAAATTTTTTTTCTTCCCCCGGTTGGGGGATTTAGAAGCTACACCTAAAAACCCAAAAATTTGGAGAACACAAAGGAACAATTTCCCAAAACCCAAGGTTTTTGCAACAACCTTCCTGAAAAAAATGGCAGCAGCACCCGAATCAATCAGGGCCCAGGGACGGGAAGAGTTTTGGGAAAACTAAAAAACGAGGTTATTTGGAAAAAAAAAATTTTTTAAATTTACATTAGAAGGTACCTTTACACCCGATTTCCCTTCCGGGAAAAATCGCTTCGATGTTTGTTTATTCCCTTGTGGTGACATGGGCCCTAAAAGGACGGTCTTCAGGAAATGGCCCATTTTTTCCAAAAATTTAGAGGACAAAGGGTCCCCAATCGGTTTTCCCCTCCGGGGGCCAGCAGATTAAAACCCAATCCCTTTGGGTTCTTCCCCGGGAAAAAATGAGGTAAAGGTGGTTGATGGAGGTGGAAAAGGAGAATTTTTAAAAAAGGGGAGAAGGGAGGTTTTTACAGGAAAAATCGGCCCCCGATTTAAAAGTCGACCCCCTTGCTTTTCCCTGTGTCTCTCCCTTTTAAACTTCTGTTTGTTTCACAGCCCGATCATAAAGTCACTCAGCGTTTTGGGGGGTTGGGGGGCTTACCCCCAGCATCTTTTACCGATCCCCAAGGGCCCCTTTTTGAAGAGGGGGCTTTTAGTGGTTGGTCCCACCATCCGTTAAAAAGTGCACCCTTTGGGGGAAATCGGAAAAAGTAATTTCAGCTGAGCGGTGGGGCCTTTCTGAATGATTTGCAAATGGGCCTCTACCCCTGCCACACGGTTTGGGGGTTTCCCCTTTTTTAAACCTGAAACCCAAAGCTTAAAAAAAAAAAAAAAAAATCCCGGGCCATGACTCCAAATCCCGGGGCTTAGAGGGTATTGCTTTTTGCCCAAACCTGAGGGGGGCCCTGGAGGGGAGACCCCAACAACTGGCCCCTCCCTTTAGGGCCCCAGTGGGGAAATAGTTGAAGCGAAAAAAAAAAAACTACCCAAAATTCCTGAAAGGGTTTGGAACCTGTTTAGGATTTCCGTCAAAACGATCCGGTTTGAAGCATCTTAGATTTATGCGTACGGGTTTGGGAAACTAAAAACACAGGGGGGGAAAGGGGGGGACAACCCACGGGGAGAAAGTCCAAACCCACCAGGGTTAGTTATGGCATCCAGGCGCTGCGGGGACTTTATTAATAAGCCCCCCATGCCCTGAAACGGAGTTGCCCCAAATCGTCCAAACCCATCGGTGAACCCACCCGGTCGATACTTCCCCTATTGAATGCCGGGAGGTTGACTTGGGTATGGGCCTGCTTTAAAGGGAAGGGACCAGTCAGGGGGGCCCCCACCAAGAGCAGACAAGTGAGGCCCTTAAAAATGGTCCCCCGCCCCTGTCCCCCGCCCTTTTGGGGAACCCCCAAATTTCCCTTAAAAGGGGCCGGCCCCCAACCCGAAGACTAAGGGGTACCTTGGGGCAGGGGTGGAACCCGGGCCCGGGAACCCAAAAAAACAAAGAACAAAAAAGCCGTTAAATCAGACCCGGTTCCCAAATCAGTAACTGGAGGGCCTTTTCGGTAACAAAAGACGTGAGGCAAAGGGAAAAAACGGGGTTAAAGCCAAAAATCAGGTAAAAAGCCGGGAGGGGCCCCAGTACAGATACAGGGGGCCCGAAGGGTAGTCAGAAGCAAACCAAAAGGGCAGGTTAAAAAAAAGAGCGAAGGGGAAAAACCGGGGGTACTACAGGGAGAAATACCCATAGCAGGCAAGGGGAAAAGGGATAAAGGGCCCCTTTAAAAGCCTGCCAGAAACCAAAAGGATTTAAAGGTAATTTGGTGGGCGTAACAGAAGACCGAAAAAGGGCAAAGGGGGTGTCAATAAAAAAGAAAAAAACAAGGGCAAAACTTAACCAGTGGAGTGTGGAAGGGTTCCCGACCACAGGTGTTGGCCCGGAATCAATCAAGGGATGCAGGGAGGAAAACCCAAATTTTTAAACTAGAAAAAAAAAATTTAAAGGGGTTATGTCAGAAACCATTTGGGTTTCGCCGCCAAAAGTCCGGGGGCCGGCGACCCCGAGCCCAAAAACCCAGGGGGTACCCGGCCCTTGTGAAAGTTACTTTTAGTTTTGAAAAAGGTAAGGGTGGGTTCACACTATTTCTAATGATTGTTGAAAGGGACTATCAGGGTAACCCTGAAAAAAAGGTACCCTGGTGGATTTCGCAACACAGCAACAGTGGCCCCAGAGTGAAAAAGAGGGGGAAAACCCAAAATACGTTTGCTCTATTTTTTAGTTTTCTACCCTTTTTGAGTCCCGCAGGAAAAATAATGCATGCCCCCTGTTATCCCCCTTTGGGGGAACCTGGCTTCACTGTTTGGGATTTGCCGGGGGGCCTTTTTTCACGGGGGGCCCGAAGTATCTGCAAA
The DNA here is from genome assembly GCA_025379985.1 of Phyllomedusa bahiana. NCBI lineage: Eukaryota > Metazoa > Chordata > Amphibia > Anura > Hylidae > Phyllomedusa > Phyllomedusa bahiana. The sequence goes on from JAODAL010007559.1 coordinate 5,168, forward strand.
ACCCCTGGGATTAACCCTGTGTGAACCCCCCCTTAGACCCTTTTTCCCCTGTCAATGTTTTAGAGGAAACAGCAAAATCAACTGATTAGAGCAGGATTTTCTTCCATATTCCATAGTATTTTTACCTCATACCTTGGATTTTTCCTCTTAAAATACTAAGCATAGTTGCCAACGTCTCAGATATGAATTGCATCAAGTCATCATCCAATCTAATTATAAACCTCCTACAAGAGTCCTCAAATGTCTCAGATTTAACATCTCATATTCTGAAAATGTGATCCTCCCTGACAAAGACTAATTTGTCAGAGATTTCATTTTGCTGTCATTCATTCTGTTTTATAAAAAAAAAAACTTTGCAATATTTTTTTAATGTATCCAAAAAAAGCTACAGATGTTTGCAAATTAAAATTGCTTGCAGTTTTTATTGCTTCTATATAAAGGATTTTCTGCTTTTGAGCAAATAAAGTTTAATCACTGTAAGGTTATGTTCACACGGCTTATTTTGGGATGTATTTCAGCCCGTAATTCGCACCGTACTGTGCGAATTACGGGCTGAAATAGTCCCCGTCATTTTCGGTAATCCATGGTTCTCATAGAACTTATAAGTGACATGTCAATTATTCATGGCGTATACGCGCCAATAATAATGCCCCCCGGCCCACAAACCACCCCACGTCTGTACACATGGCGTAAGTGCGAGGCGAAATACGTCCCGCAATTAAGCCATGTGAACATAGCCTAAGGGTATTTTATTTTAAACGTTCTTTTCAAGCTTCTTTTGAGGCGTTATACACAGCGAAAACAAGCTTCAAACAATGTACAATGTCACCTCTCATTAATTCCAATGTAAAATTAGTACCGTTATTCACAATAAAAGTGTATTTGTGGCGCAAATTTTGAGGTGTTTTTATTCTCGTAAATTTAAGCGCCTTGTCAATTCTTGAGGTTTTTATGGGAAACAATGATGAAGTGTATTTTCGTCAGGTAAACGCTGCAAAAAACACTCTACATTTTTCCCTAAACACGCTTCAAAATACACTTCAAAAAACACCTCTAATCAGGCGTTTTTACAGCAGATTTGGAAGCGTATTTTGAAGTGTAAATTAACACTTCAAAATACGCCATGTGAACATACCTAAGATTTAAAAAAATTTTTCAAACTTTCAATACCCCCTGATGTTGGAAATTTCTTATTGTTTTAATTAAATTTGTTTTTCCCGTGCAAAGGGGCCAAACTAGGGCGACATGTATGTAATTTTTTGGGGCCCAGATGAAAAGACGCCAGAAATGGTGAAACCTTTTACTACAAAGTCGCCCCCAAAATCTGAAAAATCCTAACATGCCTAATATTTTTTCACAGAAAAGGGTAAATTTTCTATCAAAAAGGCCAAGAGGGTGTTTTTTTTGGGGCAATAATTTCATGCGATTACTTTAAACTTTTTAAAGGGTATGTTCAAAACAGCTTATTTGAAAGGAAAAATATGTTTTCCCCGTAATTTTGCTGCAAAACCCCTTGGGTAAATTTCGGTAATTCATCCGCTCTCATCAGAGCCCATGAATACCTGCCATTTTACCCGTTGGGCGTGGGAGCGTTCAAAAAGTGCATTTCCCGGCCCCAAAAGCTACTTCTGAAGAAGCAGCCTTATAGAGGTGCACAAAAGTATTTCACCACTATACGCCCCGCCCAAAACGCTGTGTGAATAGGGTGTTTTCCCCCGGCTTAATTGCACTCGGGCAGAAGGAAAAAAGGGAAAACCCCCCCCCCCCCCCACCTTAAAATGTTTTCAAACCCACTGTTTACAAAAGTGCATCACCAAATTAAAACCCGAGCCCAAAAAAACAAAAAGCTTTTTTTTCTAAATATAAAAGTAGGGAAATAAAAAGCCCATACAGTTAAAAAAAAAACGTGCTAAACCAAAAAACCCGGTTTCCCAAGGGCCCAAAATCACCAATTTTTAATTTAACCCAAAACCAAGTATAAAAACCCGCATAAAAAAAGTGGGCCAAATAAAAAACTGTCATACCATTTTCCCCTTTTTTCAAACCAGCCCCAAAAGTGACAGAATTTTACCCCCCAAAAATGGGCAACATATCGCCAGAAGGGTTTGGTGAAACCCAAAACATACCCCCACAGATAATATCAAACCCCCCCATGCCACAAATCCCCCCACCACATTGTCAAAGGGTTGAAATATGGAATCCACTGGACCCCCCCAAGCAATTGTTGAAAGCCAGCCAAAGGGAGCGGAATCTAAGTAGGGTTTTTCCCCGGGTTTTTTTCCGAGCCCGCCGCAAAAGGGGGATGGGGGCTTGGGTGTGGAGGGAGTCTACCAAAGGTGTTTCCCCTTTGGGTTTACTTGCTTCGGTGGAAACCAAGGTACTTTAGTGGTAAAGAATCCGGCAGGGCAGGGTCCCTAGTCGGGGAACAGGCCCCCCAATTTAAAAAACGGTAGGAAAAGGGGGGACCCAAAAGGTTTCCCCCCCCCCCCTTGGATCGGGGCGGAGGCAAGAAAGGTACCCGGGAACACAGTAATCCCCGGGAATAGGGCTCAGGGAAAAACTTTCTCGTAAGGGGAGTAAGGCACTAAGATCTGGCAGGGGGGAACCAGGGAAGGGGTAGGCCCTTTAAAAAGGGGGGGGCGACCGGCAAAAAACGAATTTTTCCCGGTTTCCCCTGGGGCCCCTTTAAATTTTTAAAATGCCGGGCAAGCCCGCGCCGCGGGACGAGGCTACAGCAAGGGGAAAACGTGGGCTGGGTAAAATCTACAGGGGGACAAAAGGAAAAAGAATGAGTGGCCTGCGACCCGACTTCGGGTCCGGCGCCTCAGCAGCGGGATCGGGGGCACTGGGGCATCCCCGGGGACACCTTTGTGAAAAATTTAAAACTACAAAATATTCCCCCACCCCTTGTTGACTGAAAAAATTCCTCCACCCATGACCAAATATATTTTTAACACATAGTGACTACTATTGGGTGTCCATTTGGAAACCCTTTGGAAGGATCCCGTTGGGGAACATTCCCTTAATGTTGCTCTTAAAATTTAAATCAAAGACAAAATTTTACCCCGAGTCCCCTGGCATTGATTTTGGGAAGGCTGAGGTTGGGAAATTTTGGCATAAATCTCCCCAAAAAAATATCTTTTAATCATAAATTTTTAAGGGGGGCCCCCCCCATGGAAAGGACAAATATCCCGGGCGGTTTTTCCCCCGACTTTGGATTTTTTCCCCCCGGGTTTTTGTGCCGTCCCAAAAGGGCCCCGTGGGGGACGGCTTTTCTCCTCAATGAGTTGGGGGAAAAGCCCTTCTTCCCATTGATTTGTTCATATTCCCTTTTGAAAAAAGGGGGAAGAATGAACTTTTTCAATTTTTTTTTCGGGTGGCCCGGTGGTTTGAAAAAACTGCCCCGGGGGGGGAAAAACCTGTGCAGTGGGGGGCCCGCCTGCCCCGGTTTTCCATAAAAAGGGGCCCCCTGGGGTGTTAGTTTGGGGAAGGGGTTTTTAGGGCGGTCTGCCAAAAACCCCAAACCGCCTTTAAAAAAAACCGTCCGCAAATTTGGGTTAAATGGGGACATTTGGGCCCAATGCTATGTTCACGTGGTGTTTTTGGAAAAGGTTTTGGGCCGAAAAAAAACCCAAAAGTGTGGTGCGTGTTGGGTGCGTTTTTGCTTCAACCCCCAAAAAAAAGCACCCCCTATAGTTTTAAAAACCCAAAGGGCCCCCTAAAATGCTGGAAACAAAACAGATCAAGAATCGCCCTTTTAAATTTTTTTAAAAGGATCCGAAAGATGATCAGACACCCTGTTTTAAAAAAAACCTTCAGTGATGGGCTGACGACCGCCATGTGTTTTTTTTTTTATTGAAAGGAAAAATTTTAAAAACACTGCACCCCAAATTTTAGATGCGTTTTTTGGGTCCATTTTTGGATCCAAACACGCATCTAAGAAATGCCCTAAGGGGGGGGTTAACCCCTGGCGCAAAAATTATGGGACGCAAGTTAAATACGCAAAATGGTTTTTTTGTTTCTGTTTTTGAAATAATTTTTCTATAAGCAAAAAACAAAACCCCAGGCAGATTTCTGCCTCCCATATTTTTTTATTTTATCCCAAAGTATTCCCGGCCCCGAAGGAATTGGCTTTTTCTTTTTTTTTTGCTGCGCACCAAAAAAATTTCAAAATTAAAATTTTTGTTCATCTGAATGACAAAAGTTTTATTTTACATTACATTTTATGGAGGTGTAATTGGGATTGTTTGGGGCTTTACATCTTTTGAAAATACCCTTTAAATTTTAAAAATAAGTTGGGTTTATGAGCATTGTAGGGTTAACTTACCTCTCTTTAGTGCTTGTGGGTCCGGCAGCCTTGTCGCACTGATGTCACTTCCACTCCAATATCACTTCCAGTTTAAGCCTAATGTGATGTGGGACCAGAAGCAGAAGTAACTTCGTGGGAAAAACATCGTCGGGGGCCCCCAAAAATCGTAGGAAAAAACTCTGCTGAACCCCGAAAAAGGGTCAGTTTTTTCCCTTAAAACCCATAGCCCTAACCCCACATTATGCATAGAGTTAGGATTAGGGCCAGAGACCCAGAAAAAAAAAAAAAAAAAAAAACACGGATTCTAAACATCCCAAACCTGAATTTTATAACAAGTTTAATCAAGCCAGTGTCAGACTGAACAGGGAGAGAATTGCAGAACACTATTATCTATCCCTGGGGACTGGGATAGTTAAAAGGTTGACACCAAAATCCCTTGTAGTATAAAATAGTAGATGAGTTAATGCCAACATTATTAGTGCTCGAGTATTTTGAAGATTAGTTCCAAAATTCTGGGGGTTTGGGGGCGAAAAAGGAGTTAAAATGTAAGCATATTTAGTGTCCCGGGTGGTCTGGGGGGCATGAAGGGTAAAAAGCAGTGGAAATTAAAATCACATTCTAGCGTCTGGGTTTTGAAGAGGTTAATATAATTATTCGGGGGGTTGGTGATAAAAGGGTTGTGCAAGCCCCCTTGGGTCTAAGCCATTAATTAATGTCAGCATTGTTGGCAATCTAGAATAGGGAAGGGTTCAATGTAACCATTCCTGGAGGTCTATGGTAGTAATGGGTTAACGTAAGTATCTCTTGTGGCCTATAGCAGTAAGGAATTAATGTCAGTTTTCTTGGCAGTCTTGGGTAGGGAAGGGGGTTAATGAAACCCCTTTCCTGGGGTTCTGGGGATAGTAAGGGGTAATGTAAGATCTTGAGCGAAAGGTTTAATGTCGATTCTTGGGGGTCTAGGGTAGGGAAGGATTTAATGTAATCTTCCCTGGCAGTCTAGGGCAATAAGGGGGTTAAAATCAGCATACATGAGAGGTTTAGCCACAACACTGAGTAGAGGTAGACAGACTTTCACCAGCAATTATTACCAGTTTGGATAAAAATTTTGCACCAAGGATAAGGAAAATTACTTTGGCACATGGGGACAAGCTTGGATTTTTTTGCATAGACTTTTTTTTTTTTTTTTGCATGCTCCAGTGCCTGGAAACTGTAAATAGAAGTATAGCTATTGTGGGTGCAGAAGGGGCAGTCATATTATGAAACTGAAGGTCCTTTTTTCAGTCCCAAAAAGACCATATTTTAGGACTGCAATGGGAAAAAGGGTTGGGGGCTCTTAAATCTCTTGTGAGAAGTAGAGGGGTTTTAAAGATTTATCAAAATGTTCCATTACTGATGCAAATTATTTAAAAAGGAAAACTGAAACAAAAAAAAGTGATATATTAAAAAGATTAGATACAAATTAAGCTGAGTTTCATAAAGCTTGAAACCCCAGCATAATTCTGTAACAATCCCCGTGATTTCCCCCTCCAGGCATTAAAAAACCCAAAGTAATAACTAAAGTGTTGTTTACCTGGCTTTATCCTCTACTAAAGAGAAATATAAGTTAAAAAACTTAATTTTTATGTAAAAATTTTTTTTGCGGGTCAGGTTTTTACTTTATTGCTCATCTCTCTAATGCCTGAGGGTTTGAGGAGAAGAAATCCATTTAGTAAAAGCAAGACCCAAAACCGTGCACATAATATTATACTGGATACGGTTGTTCCCCGGACTAATATTTGCAGAATAACTCTGTAACCTGATGCACCAAATAAATACAAAATTTGAGCAGAAAGGTGATTTATTAAATTGCTTCTATTTCAAGATCGTGATTTAACATAATTAAGGCCTGATTTGCTAAGAATCTATAAGTGTGCTTTCACACGGAGCGTTTTTGGTGTGTTTTTTAATGCGTTTTTTGATGCATTTTTTGTGCAATTAATGCTGTACATTTCTGTACAAAAAACACACATAAAAAAAAAAAAATGCAAGCACCCTAAGAGGATGTTCACACAGCGTTTTAGATGCGTGTTTGGATCCGTGTTTCAGACCCAAACACATATCTAACAATGTGCAGTTTGATTTACAATGTAAAACACGAATCAAGGTTCAGACGAGTGATTGCCGATGAGTGTTTACATGCATCTTTATGATACGTCTTTTGAATCCGTTCAAAGAGTTGTCATGTCAATTCTTGATCCGAAAGACACAGCAGACGCCCTATTTAAAACTATAGGGTGCATTCCTGCTGCAGTAAAAATGCATCCAATCACGCAGCACATTTTTGGTGCGTGTTGGATGCGTTTTACGCAGAACTTTTGAATACGTTTCTCAGATCCGAAAAAGAATTCAAAACGTCATGTGAACATACCTAAGGCGCAGAGTCAGCCATGTTGCATAAGCTGTTTAGGGTGCTTTCACACAGCGCAGTTTTGGTGCAGTTTTAGCGCTCCACTTAAATTGCCTTTATTACTAGCAGCTTCTTTCACTTATCTAAACTGTTTGGAAAGTAATTATCAATTAGTGTGATTGTATCCACAAGACTTCAAACACAGTTATTGATTACGTACTTGAAACACCTTTCTGAACAATTTAGACAACTGAAATAAGTTTGCTGGTAATAAGGGCCGTTTAATTGGAGTACAGCTAAAACTGCACCAAAATTGAGCTGTGTAAAACTACCCTAAGAGTGCATTTACATGGCAAAGACCAAATACTGGTCAGATTTCCCGACCGGTATTTTGTCTTTTTTTGTCACGTACGGGGACGGCTTTTGTCCGTGGTTTGCAGATTCACGCCGTCCTCCTTCACCCCCACATGTTCATCTTCTGCCCGAAAATTGGAAGGAAGAATGAACATGTTCTAAGTTTTTCGGTGTCAAGAACCGTCCGGTGTAAAATCCGTGCAGTGTGGACTGCTGCACGGATTTTCTACTAAAGTCTATGGAGGAGTGCTGCATGTCAGTTTTTAGACGTTTTGTATGACCGCAAACCATCTGAAAAACCAACCAATAACCCATGCCCACTCTTGTAAGATTACAGGCAGCACTAAAAGGTCTAAAGTGTAACAAAAGGATGTCTTCATCAATGTCCTAACATGTCCTATGGGTAGTTTTCACATTTTGCATAAAACGCTACTTAGGCTGGGTTTACATGCTGTGTTATTGCATCCAGTTTTGTTGTATTTCTCAACTGAATCAAAAATGCAAGTAGTTAACACATCAATAACACATAAAAAAGCTAATTTTTAACCCCTTTCCGACAAAGCTTGTTTTATTTTTATTTTTTTTATTGAGTTAGTTTTTTTCCTCCTGATCTTCAGAAAGCCATAACTTTTTTTTCTCTCTACATAATCATATGAGGGCTTGTTTTTTTGCAGAACAAGATGTACCTTTTAATGGTGCTGTTGACCATACCACATAATGTCCTGGAAAACTACAAAAATGTTTTCTATGTGGGGTGGAATGGGAAAAAAAACATAATTTTATTCGATTTTTCGGGGATGGGTTCGGGGTTTTTAAAGAAAAGTTATTTTTCCGGGGGCAGTAAATTCGGAAAAAAAGGAAAGGATTTTTGAACCCAAATCAAAAATTTTTTTAAATTTTCAAATATGGGGATTTTGCAACCTTTTGGGCTTAAAATTTTGGGGGTTTTTGAGGGGGAGAAGGAAAAATTTAATTTTCCCCCTTTTTTTTAAAAATTTCTGTTTTTTTTTTTGCTCCCTTTAAAACCCTTTTTTCCCTTTGAAAGGGGGTCACCAGGGGGGTTAATTGGCCACGCCAGAAACCCCCCAGGGACCCTTTTTTTTCCCCCGGGGGGCTTTTTCTTCCCTTTTCTTTTCTTTCAGAAAATTTAAAAAGGAAAAAAAAAGCCTTCAAAGGCTTCCTGTAAAAAACCCATTTTGGTTTCCCGCAGAAAAAACCTTTGGGTAAAAAAACCTTTTTACCATAAACCCAATTTGTCCCCACAAGTTCCCCAAAAAAGTTTTTCGGGCTAAAGGAGGAAAGCCGGGTTCCCGTGGGAATTTTAAAAATTTAAACCCAAATTCCACCGCCCTTCTCCAAAGGGGGCCCACCCCGGGGGAGAAAAAAAACGCCCTTTAATTAGTTTTTTTTTGGTTAAATGTACTTTTTGACCACTTTTTATTAAACGGGGGGGACGAAAGAAAAAAAAAACCCAAATTTTTGCCACTTTTTTTTTCCCAGGAACCCAGGGGAAAAAAGAATTTTTTGGGGTTTAAAAAGACGCAATATAAAAAGGGGAAAGTTTTTTTTGGGGGGGAAAGGGGGAAAAAAAAATTTTTTGGGTTTTTAAATTTTTTTTTTTAAAAGTGTTTTTGTTTTTTTTAATTGTACCCCTTGTTTTTGCCATTGGAAACCCAAAAGCTTGTAAAACCAGCAAAAAAATGGGGTTTTTTAAAAGGCCCAAAACCCTTTTGCTGGGGCGGTTTGAAAAGTTCGTCCCCTACAAAATGCTTGGGTTTCACCAGTGAGGGGGGTTGATTTTTAAACCGGGGGCCAAAAGCAGACCGCGGGTTTTGGTCTAAAGCAGGAATTTTAAAGAAAGCCGGGGGGTTTTTTTAAATGGGGGTCTTCACTAGATTTTCCTTTAAAACTTTAGAAAGGAAAAAGGGCCGGGTAATAGGAGGAGAAATGGAAAGCGCTTTTTAAAATACCAAAACGCCCCCTTTTAAAACTCCCGGCCCGGCCTGCAACCACCGCCCCCGAAACCCCCGGAGGGTTGAGGGAAAGGAAAAAAGGGCCCCGTTTTTTCAAGGCGCACGCCCGACACCCGGGGGCCCAAAAGGGAAAGGCGGGCGACCGAAGGCTACAGAATTTTTTTTGGGAATAATTTCAATTTTCTTTTAAAAAAAAAAAACAAAAAAAACCCCCAAAAGGGAAAAACAAAAATTTTTTTTGTTTGACCCAAAAAAGAAATGTCATACGATTACATTTCTTTTTTTGGTTTATTTATAACATAAAAAAAATAAAAAAGGAAATTCCAGCGGTTTTTTTTTTAAAATTTCCTTTTAAAAAAAAAGGGGGAAAAAAAATTTTGGGAAAAGCACCCGTGGAATTTCCCATTAGTGGATTCATGTTTGATGTTTGGAGCATTACTGGCAGCTCTCCGTGCGGGAAGCACTTACCACGTAGACAAAGCAGCGTTGGTTTGAATTAAACAGGAGACGGCAGCCTGAAATAGGCAACGACGGTGAAGGGGTAAGCGGAGATTTTTGGGCTTTGTTTTTATTTACACATGACCAATTACAGTTTGGGGAAACCTTTAAGTTGTTCGGGGTGAGACATTCCCCCCCTGCTTTGGTTTTCATAAAGAGGCAAATGGAGTTTGTCGGAAAATTGGAGCTTGTATTCACCACTTAAAGTGTGTCATAAAAAAGACCTAATTTTTAACTCATGCATTTATGTTAAATACATATTTTAGTTTATGGGTTTTATTTTTAGATTTTATCTATATCACTATCAAAATATTTAAAAAATCCTGGAGTTTTCACTTTGGTCAATAGGCCTAATAACAGCCAAACACTTTCCGTTCTGTGAGATCACTACTCGCAGTCTACTCATTTTTGCACAGGCAAAGTTACACGAAAAGTACCCAATGGTATAGGTAACACCCAAATCCCCCTCTATAAAGGTCACAGCTCCCCCGGATCCTAAAAATGATTAAAAGCTCAGTAAGGACTAAAAATGTTATTTTTGCAAAGGAGGATCCTAAAATTAATGTCACTTTTCTGTTGGGTTTCCCATACTTTTGCACCGGGCAAATTTGGGTTTTAAAGCATATTGACATTTTTTTTTTTAGAAATAAACTCATTTTAATCCGAAAAAAATTTCTGGCCATCAGTTATTTTTTATCAAATTTAAATGGCTGTTGCAAACACCCAAAATTTGAAATAAAAATGATTAAGATTAAAAGGGGGCCCAAAAATTTTTTTAAAGAAGTATGTGTTTGAGGCTAAAAAAAGACAGATTTCCATCTAGTTCAGCCTATTATTCTATAGTGTTGATGCCAAAACAGGCAAAAGTCCCATGAGGTCAAACTATGATGGGGGAAAAATTCTTGCACCAGAGTGTGCATCAGGATCTAAGAAAAAAGCTATTTATATGGGGGGGAAACCCTTGTTTTTTTCTGAAAAAAATCCTATTACTTGCTAGGACTTCAACAGCTTATCACCAAGACATTAGATGTTGCAAGATTACTTCCCTTTACTCTTTTCCAGGAAACCACTGAATAAGCGACTTGCTTTCAAACCTACATGTTGCTGAATTCCCCATCTTGAAAAAAAAATTAAAAGAAATTTTTCGCTTTGTTTTCATAAACTCAAACACCCAATCTCTTTGGTATTTGCTTCTACTTGTTTTAGTCCCTTGAAAAGTCCCATCTATTGGCTAGAATCCAAAACATCAATTGCCCTTTTAAATTACCGCTTGTTTTTTTAAAGTCTTTTTTATTACAGTAATAAAGATGCATTTTAGGGTCTGTATTATTGCCTCAATACTTGAAACTTCCGTGGGTTTACTGCCATGAGCTTTAATCACCATAGGGTTCAGTTTTGATCTTAGTTTACTTCATCACTCACAAAATTTCCAGATTATATTGAAGAGACCAAAAAGAATGACTGATTGGAATCATGTATAAATGCATGCTGGGTGGAAAAAAACACCATTGGTACAACCTCTTCAGATGGACAGGGCAAGCAGGTAAGGGCCCGACTGTCATCCTAAATCAACTTTCTACTGCTTATTAGATTGAATCTAGAGGCTCGAGCCAATGAAATTTGCTTAAATTCTGTAATTTTTTAGAAGACATAAGGGAGTGTACATACGGCGGGCCCCCGCTTGGACGCAGATTGCCCTGTTCAGATTCGCTCGTTTCGGGGGTACCTCTCCTTGCTCCTGCTCTGCTCTCCTCCTCTGCTCCTTGCCAGTGCATGCATACCCGTTCCCGATTTAAAATTTAAGGGGCAAGCACACTGCGATATTAGGACTCCTCCCCTTGGCTTCCATGCCAGATTGTTGGTGTTTGTTTTCTCAGCTTTTGTGCCATGTTCCTGTTTAGTAGTTTTCTGGTCCAACCCTTGGCTTATGTTCACTGACTACTCTTTGCCTGTCGGCTGCCCTGACCTCCTTGCCTATGAGCCGATTATGCCTTTGCCTGATACTCGGTTGTCACTACGAGCAGCCACATCAAGGGTAGTGACCTGCAGCCAAATCTATCCCGCCTTATGGTGGACTCTTGTGAATTCCAGGGGGCTCCTTAGATTATGCTCTATGGTGTGGTAATTTCTACCTCTAACGGTGACCCAGTGGAAATACCACCTGTGCCCATTACAGGGAGGCTCTAGGACAGTGTGTCATGGATGCCCCTGCGACCCTCGTCCCGCGTCGCAGGCGCATCTGTGTCCCGCTGCCGTGCAGCGCAGCGTCCCACACGTTGGGTCGCGGGGGCGCTCGTCCCCCTGCCCTTGGGCGCGCGCGCGCCGGCAGTGTTAAATTTAAAGGGCCAGCGCACCGTTAATTGGCTATTGCCGGTCGCTGCCCCTATTTAAGCCTGCCTCTTCCTAGTAACCTCGCCAGATCTTCAGTGCCCTTTGCCTATAGAGAAAGCGTTCCTAAGCCTTGTTCTGATTACCGTGTACTGTACCGTTTGCCTCCGTCCCTCTACCACGAATCTTGCCGCCTGCCCTGACCTTCCTGCCTGTCCACGACCACGAACCATTGCCGCCTGTCCTGACCTTCTGCCTGTCCCCGACTACGAGCCTGCCTACTGATTTTGTAACACGCTACACCTCGGCTGCCTCCGCAAGCAAGTCACGTCAGGGGTAGTGACCTGGTAGACTCCAGCAAGTCCATCCCGCTTTGCGGCGGGCTCTGGTGAAAACCGGGACCTACTTAGATTCCGCTCCCTGGCGTGGCTTACGCCATCGCTTGCGGTGGTCCAGAAGATCCATTATCTCCGACCGTGACAGTAAGATCCAGCCATGGATCCCGCCAAGGTGCTTCTACCGAGCGTCTCTGACATCACCACCATCGTGGCCCAGCAATCGAAGCAGATCGTGCAGCAAGCGCAGCAGCTTAACCAGCTGTCTACTATAGTGCAGCAGCTCCTCACCACTCAGCAGCAGCAGTCGGCTGCGTTGGTCCCTCCCGTGGCAGCCGCTCTGGGGTTGTCTGTTGGTCCTAAACTCCGGTTGTCCATGCCGACAAAGTTTGATGGGGACCCAAAGGCCTGCAGGGGCTTCATCACATAGTGGAACTTATGGCTGGTCAGTTCCCATCGGAAAGGTCCAAGGTGGTCTTCGTGGTCAGTCTCCTCTCCGGAAAAGTCCTGCCCTGGGCAACTCCTCTCTGGGACCGAGGCGATCCAGTCACTGCTGATCTTGCGACATTCCTAAAGGAGTTCCGCAGTGTCTTCGAAGAGCCTGCCCGCGCTTCGTCTGCCGAGACCGCCTTACTGAAGCTGCAGCAAGGGAACTCATCCGTAGGTGACTATTCCGTGCAATTCCGCACACTAGCATCGGAGTTGGCTTGGAACGATGCAGCATTATGCGCCACGTTCAAGAAGGGCCTATCCAGCCAGATTAAGGATGCCCTCTCCACCCGGGACCCTCCGTCTTCATTAAGTCATCCATCTGGCATCCCGGATTGATATCCGTTTTGCGGAGAGATGTGAGGAGCTCCGCCAAGAGCATAAACCGCTCCGAACATGTCGTCTACCTCGTCTTGCGCTGGTGGAAGAGGCCATGCAAGTGGAGAGAGCCCACCTGACTCCGCAGGAACTTACCCGACGACGTAAGGAGAACCTATGTCTCTACTGCGGCATCCCTGAACATCTCCTCAGGGGTTGCCCGCTCCGTCCACAGCGACTGGGGAAACGTGCGCACCAAGGCTTCATGGGAGAGGCGTCCCTAGGTGTGAGCAACCCCTCTCCTCGTTTAAACATACCTGTCCTGATCGGCACTGGGTCTGGTACCCACTTTCAAGCCTCAGCCTTCTTGGGCTCTGGGTCGGCTGGAAATTTCTTGGATGCTGCCCTGGTGTCTCAGCATAATCTCCCCATGGTCCTCCTGGAGAGACTTCTGGCCATCTCCTCTGTCAGTGGGGAGATCCTCAGCGATCCAGTCCGCTATCGTACTGAGCCTTTGTTCCTTAAAGTGGGGGCACTTCATAAAGAGAGACTTACGTTTTTGGTTTCCCCCCCTTCCTCATCCACCTTTGGGTTTTTTCCGTGGCTGCGGCCATGCCCCGGAACTAAAAACTGGCAGACGGCGAATCTGCTTTGGGGGCCCATAGTCGGTCTTGTGTTTGTGGCCCTCCCTGGTGTTATGCTTTCCCCCAAACCCGTCTAAGTCTGGGGGTCTTCCTGCACCGTATAAGAGTATGCTACGTTTCTCCGAGAAGCAAGCAGAGACCTTGCCCCCACATTCCCCCTATGACTGCCCTATTGACCTTCTGCCAGGAACATCTCCCCCCGGGCAGGGTTATCCCTGTCTGTCCCTAGCCCTTGGGCTTTCCCCTACATCAAGGAAAATCTCCAGAAGGGTTTATTCGAAATCCTCCTCTCCGGCTGTGCCGGGTTTTTTTTTTTGAAACAAAGAAGAATATCCCCGCGTCCTGTATCGATTACCGCGGGCTAACAAGATCACCAAAAAATCGATACCCCTTGCCTTGATTACCATTTTTTGACCCGGGTGTGGAGCCAAGTTTTTTCCAAACTGGACCTACGAGAAGCCCATAACCTGATTCGGGGTTCGTGAGGGGGACGAGGGAAGACGGGTTTAATACCTAGGGGCACTTCGGTACCCGGCATGCCTTTGGCCTGTAAAGCCCCTGCGTCTTCCCGGAGTTTTTCAACGACATCTTTAGGGACCCACTGTATATGTGTGGTCGTCTACTGGGTGACTCCTGGTCTTCCACCTGATCCGAATCTCACCAGGCCCCTGTGCGACAAGTTCTCAGGCGTTTACGTGCTACCGCCTGTAGCCAAGTCGAGAAGTGCCCTCTTCACAAAACAAACTCCCCTTTATCGGGTACATCCTCTCTGCCAGGGTTACAATGGATCCAGCCGAGTTGTTGGCCGTGTTGCAAAAGGCCACCCCAGTGGCCTTTTGGGGCCTACAGCGGTTTTTTGGGTTTTTTGCAAAATTTTTTACAGGGAGTTCATCCCGCACTTTTTCCCCCCGGGTGGACCCATTGTGGCCCTCCGAGAAAACCGCAATCCAGAGCGGCCCCCTAGGGGAGAAGGGATTTTCTAAAAAAAAAACTGTCTTTGCCCCGTCTTTCCCGTCGTGGCCCAAACCCCCCCCAAGCCCCTTTTTGCCGAAGAGAGCCTCGCAGTGGGGGTTGGAGCAGTCCCCACCAAAAGGGGCCCCCGGGCAAAACGCCCGTGTGGCTTTTTTTCCCAAAACATTTTCGCCGGTGGGAAAAAAATTACACTTTGGAGCCGGGAGTTTTAGCCATCAAACTGGCATTGGGGGGAATGGTTTATTTTTTGGAAGGTGCTCGCATCCCATCTGATCTACTCGATCACAAAACCTCCAGACCTTTCCCAAACCTGTGACTCAATCCGCGCCCGGGTAGGTGGTCGTCTTTTTCTCCGGTTTTTAAATTCCAATCACTTCCACCCGTGGGAAAAAAATGTGAAGGCAGACGCCCTCTCTCATGCCTCCGATTTGTGGGGAAGAAGTTACTCCAGACACATAATCCCCCCAGAGGTCTTATCCCCGCACTCCCCTCCCTCCCGGAAGGCCCCCCGGGGGGGACAACGTAAGCCCTGCTTCCCTAGACGTATCCGAAGTGGGGAAATGCTCATTGGGGCCGGCCATCCCCGGGGCTCGCAAAAAGTTTCTTCGAAATCTGGGCTATTTGGGGGCAGGACCTGAAAGTGTAAGGAGTTCGTTGAGTCGTGACCCCCTGTGCCCGCCCAACAAGATACCTCGTCACAAGCCGGCAGGGCCTTGCACCCATACCCATCCCTACCCAACCATGGTCTCAGTGGCGATGGATTTTAACCGATCCCTCCCCTTTATCTGGTAACACGTTTTTGGGTGGTCACAGATCGGTTTTCCAAAATGGCGCATTTTTTCCCTTTGCCCCGGCTACCTTGCCCCGGCCCCGGCCGAGTGTTTTTTCACCACATTTTTTTGTTTTGCACGGATTCTTGAGATCGTCTCGGAACGGGGGGTTCAGTTCATTTCCAAATTCTGGCGAGCCCTTTGTTCTCAAATCCAGGTGAAACTTGATTTCTCCTCGGCTTACCACCCCCAGACGAATGGCCAGGTGGAGAGAGTCAACTAGGTTCTGGGGTGTTAACTGCGCCACTTCGTCTCGGCTCGACAAGATGACTGGTCCAACTTGCTTCTGTGGGAGGAATTTTCGTATAATTCCCTAGACTCGGAGTCCGCGGGTGCCTCTCCTTTCTACATCCTGTACGGCCTGCATTCCCACCCACCTCTCCTGCTGGCATCCCCATCTGAGGTTCCGGCGGCAGATGGACTGGTCCAGGACATGAGGACCATCTGGTTCCTGACCCGTCAATCTCTGTTCCGTGCTTCTGAGCGCATGAAGGCTCAAACAGATAAAAGAAGAAGTCCCCCTCCGGTCTTCTCCCCGGGTGATAGGGAGTGGCTGTCGGCCAAATATGTACGCCTCAAGATCCCAATCTACAAACTGGACCTCGCTTTTTGGGACCTTTCGAGGTCCTTAGGCGCATAAACCCGGTGGCCTTTTAAACTCCGGCTCCCCTACCATGCGCATCCCGAACTCCTTTCATGTCTCACTACTAAAACCCTGGTCCTGATTCGTTTCTCTTGGAAGGCAGTCCCCTCCTTTGTCGTGGTTGATGCCTCTAATGTCTTTGTGGTCAAGGAAATCTTGGGGATGAGGAGGAACTAGAGGGGAAACAATATTTCTCGTTGACTGGAAGGGGTTCGGGCCCGAGGAAAGGTCTTGGGAGCCGGAGGGAACAGTGTGGACCGTAATGTAATCCAAAATTCCTCCAGACTAGAATGGGGGTACTGTCACGGATTTTCCCCTGCGACCCTCGTCCCGGGTCGTCCCGCACGTCGGGTCGCGGGCGGCTCGTCCCCCTGCCCGGTGCCCAGGTTCACTTAAACCCCGGGCACGCTCCTGCTCCGGCTATCTCTGTCCTTCGCGCTGCGGTACTGTTAAATTTAAAGGGCCACGCACCGGGAATTGGGTATTGCCGGTCGCTGCCCCCATTTAAGCTTGCCTCTTCCTAGTAACCTCGTGGATTTTGAGTGCCCTTTGGTTATAGACAAAGCGTTCCTAAACCTTACTCTGATTACCGTGTACCTTACCGTTTGCCTCCATCCCCGACCCCGAATCTTGCCGCCTGCCCTGACCTTCCTGCCTGTCCACGACCACGAATCTTGCCGCCTGCCCTGACCTTCCTGCCTGTCCACGACCACGAATCTTGCCGCCTGCCCTGACCTTCCTGCCTGTCCACGACCACGAACCATTGCCGCCTGTCCTGACCTTCTGTCTGTCCCGGAATATGAGCCTGCCTTCCGATTTTGTACCACGCTACACCTCGGCTGCCTCCGCAAGCAAGTCACATCAGGGGTAGTGACCTGGTGGACTCCCGCCGCAGCAAGTCCATCCGCTTTGCGGCGGGCCCTCTGGCGAAAACGGGACCTACTTAATTCCGCCCCCTGGCGTGGTTACACCATCGCTTGCGGTGGTCCAGAGGATCAACTATCTCCGACCTGACACAGTGTTTCTCAACCCCAGTCCTAAAGACCCACCAACAGGTCAAGTTTTCAGGATTTTTCAGTAATCAAGTGTTAAAATTAGTATTGCACAGGTGATATCATTATTGTCAGTGCTTTCTGGGGGGAGATCCTGAAAACATGACCTGTGCTGGGTCTTGAGGACTGGAGTTGAGAAACACTTCTCTAGGAGAACTATTGATGAGCTGACAAGGGGTCCATATACTATTCTTGCATAGGAGCCCCCCGTTATATGTCTTAGTTTGTGATAACTTATAATCAAGATTGTTTTTAGTCCTTTTTCCCCCGAGCAGTGCTGTGGGACACTAGTCATGAACATATTACTATGAACGTACATAAAAGATGGTTGTAGATGCTACATCTGATGATATTGTTGTCACCTTATTATTGTCAACTACTGAAAAAACCCTAACAGTAACATTTTCCCAAAATTTGACAAACAAGTCTATTAATCTAAAAGTGAACCACTATGCCCCCCATATTAGTTTCCAAAAATCCTTCATCTATGATTGACAGTAGTGTCCATGTTAACTAAAGGGTAATTCCTATCTCCTAAGTCTTGGTTAGGAGATGGGAAAGAGATGGCCGCAAAGAACAGAGAGGTGACTGTACACGAGGGACTATGTAGGCTGAACTCAGAACCCTACTGAGATAAATATAGTGCCGCGCATGTGCAGCCACTCTTGTTATGCATGAAGAAATTTAAAGGGGAGCCATTCTCAAGGTAGATGCTGGTCCCAGTGGTGGGACCTGCACCTATCAGACACTTATGGTATATCCTATCAATATAATATAATGGCATTATCCCATTGATATAAATGTCTGAGATGGAAACACCTTTAACCGCAAAACCCAAGCTAATTTTCTACAGGAGACCACTGCAGTCTCCATGTTGAGATGACTTCAGACTTCTTTCCATGGCATACTTAATTTATATAATGCTCTCTACAACCTCACTACCAAATTAACATGCTGTGCAAAATTGTGAAATGATTTTCTGAGTAACAAGAACTGTCATCACATCCAAGGAAAAGAACTTTACAGATCAGGATTCATTTTAATATATTCAAAATATCTTTCTTCAGTTTATGGTTCTGAAACATAATAATTACTCTGAAGACTCACAAACCGGAAATTTGCCAGTGGATATAATGTTTTCAATGCTGCTAAGATCGTTAGACCATTTTGAAGGACATGCTGAGTCGATGGAGGGTAAGCACGTCACATGCTTATCTGTCTCAGCAGACCTTGACTCTTTACAATACCTTGACGCACTGCCGCATATTGACATAATAAGGTTATAACACACTTTGTTTAAACCCACTTTTGTTACAGTCCCTAGTTTCATTTCATTACTATCTGTACACGTTCCCTTCAGTGGCATAACAAATTTGGTATGCTCAGGTACAATGGAGAGTATGGAGACCTTACAGGAAACAATCCCCTTAGCCCGGGGCCCACCAGTGAAGTTAATTGTTGGGGGCCCATCAGCGGTTAATTGTTGGTGCCACCAGTGGAGTTGATTCTTGGGGGGCGCCCACCAGTGGAGTTGACTCTTGGGACCCACCAGCAGAATTGATTCTTTGGGTCCACCAGTGAAGTTTATTCTGTGGAGCCACCAGTAAAGTTGGTTCTTGGGGCCCACCCTACGTACTGTAAATTAGCTTGTAAATTAGTGCACATACAGCACCTGACTGTTTTAACTCTTTTTTGCCCCTTTCTCTGACTTTCTCCTTCTCCCCCGTTAGCAAGGTCTAAGCCCCAATTCATACCAAGATAGGCCATGGTGCCTAGTTTAAAAGCAAAAACCAAAAAACAGTGGTTAAGAATATTTGCTTTGCCGAATTTCATTGGAGGTTCATTGAATACACAAGCTACGACTAGAGGAGGAAAGGCAAGGCAGGGGCCAAGCAGGTGCCCCAGTAATGGGGGGCTAGAGTACTGCTATGGGAACAAGGAGGCTGGTATTGTTAAAGAGTAGTGTTGCTTGAATAGGTCCTGTTTAAATACAGGAAGTCAGTGTGGGCGCACCCTGGTGACTGGTACAAGAGGGGCAGCAAAGTAAGTGGCAGCAGGGAAGGAATACGCCAGTTGGCCAGGCTGGAATGGAGTGGAGACACGTGAGTAATAGAGCTGCAGGAGCATGGACCGACCCCCCAAACCACAGCGCAAGCAGGCAAAGCAAGAGAGAAGCGGGCGCGGCCCGGAAACTGTTCCGCGGGGAACATTGCTTCATGCTGAGCCAAATTTGAGTTCATTCTTATGTTTGAAAATGCCTTACAGCATTTTATAAATGTGTCACATTGTAAGAAAACTGCCCGTGTGCCAAAAAAGTGTTTCCCCCGGTGGGGACTAAGCCTCACCCCTTTGAATATGGCATGAAAAGGACACATGAACTGCAACACTTTATGGCATGAGAGCGACATAAATGTGTTTATCGCAGACAAAAGTGTCTTGGGACAGACTCATTCTTTTTGGTGCAAATGCTTTTGGAAATATGTCGGTATGGCACCCACCATTATTTTTTTTGTAACCAACGCCAGAGAACTGGTGCAGCAACTTTCATGTAAACTGCACCAATGTCAAATACTTTTGACAATTTCAACCATTTACTTGCGGAAGGGACATAACATAATGCAACTGACTATAAAAGGTTAGTTTTTCTTTCTTTTTGGAAAAAACAGAGCTAAAAACTCCCCCTAGTCTGAAAGGAGGATCTATGGATGGAAATAACAGATGAGATGTGGTGCAATTTCAGTATGGCTGCTATGTGCAAACTTTACGCCGCACTCATGCTTTTCACTGGGTTGATTATAGGACCCCACAAATTTAAACCCGTAAATACCGGCAAAAAATGTGAAGCCCATAAACTTTAACATTAGAAATGACTCTTGTGACAAAAACCCATGCGGTCACTAATCAAGCTAATTGAAAACACATGTGCAGTGTACGCATGCAGTTCTTAGGGCACAACCACAGACCGGCTGGTGTGTTTCCACCCTTAATCAGCCCAGCAAGACTCGGAAAACGAATGCATTAGTCTCTATGAAGTTGTCCAAGGCTGTTCTTAATTAGAGCAGAATAAAGCTGGTTCCTGCCTACCCTGAATTCATTTTGTAGGCCTAGGCCCAAGAGAGAAGTGAGTCTTCTGTTGTACAGATATAATGTTTACAAGAGGGAGCCCTCTGAATGCGGTCGCCTTGTTATGGCAGATGAGCTCGCACAACTTGATCAATGAACCTCACCATTTAAAGTATAATGAATGCAGCACTCATTTAATGTACGATTTATGATTTAAACATTTCAGTGCCTGTAGTACTTTTGTCTATGAAGGGGGTTTTTGCATTTGGTAGGGGCTTTTGACACTGCAGTCAAAGCAAGATTGTCCCCTGTTATACCATGGCGGATAAAAAAATCTCTAGAGGGCATCACAGCTCCAGATAGTAGAAAGAGCAGTAGACTGTCAGAAGTAGAACAAGCTTCAGGCTGCCTTGGAAGTTCCCCTGATAGCTGTCAATCACTGTTGGCATCACAGCACTCGGCCAAGGTATGTTAAAATGCTGGCCCATTGGAGGATCGGGAGTGGACCACCAACCTGCTCTCTGCCCTGCAATAAGGTCTGATGAAGTTTTAGTCTTAGTCAAGACAGTAGGAGAATCTCCAAAACAGGTCACTGCTCTGGTCTTATGTGCTATTACAGCTTGGATTGCTTTACACACGGAGCAATTTTTTGTGTGCTGTTTGATGCATTTTTTGTGCAGAAAGAAATATACAGCATTAATTGCTGTGCCCTTCTGAATAAAAAAACAACACACCAAAAACTGTACTCTGTATTTTTGAATGCGTTTTTGTGGAAAAAAATTGCATCGAACAAAACTCATCAAAAAAATGCACCAAAAAACAGACTTCATGTGTAAAAGCACCCTTTCTCCTCAGGAGGACATTTAGAGAGAACGGGTCATCCATGATTCATTGCTTGGGGAGGCCTTCTTTTTGTATTTATCATACTGTGTGGTCAAGTTTCCGATAGTACATTCTACAAAAAACATAGGGAGGGGAATCTGTGCAAAATCCTGCCCGCAAAATAGGCGTTTTTTGGAGGATCCATTAGCGTGGTAGGGCATTCTGTATTAGATGATTTGGCGCATTCCAACGAGCTGAGGGCAATAAAAATATCTCCCAGATTACTAATGAGATAGTTGGTCGAAGTATGATATTCTACTTATTGATCTGCCTCCTGTCCTTACTATGTCCCACTAGCAACTCAAACACTTAACCCCAAAAATTGGACGGTAGAAGAGAAACTATATCAAGTGAGCAAGGGTGTTAAGGTATAGCGAGTTAGAGTAGCAGTCATAGCAGCTGTTAATGGGTCTCAGAGGTGAGGAGGCCACTCAGTGTGCACGAAACAATTGTACCCTTTTATAGGAATAACAAGTCGGTGGAATTTTATCACTATGGTGGTGCTGATTATCTATTACCTTACATTATTACTCCGTGTTTCAGTAGCACACGTATTTTTTGCTTTGGGCCCTATGTAAATCTATCTTACGCCCCATAAGCCAAGAAGGACTTCTGCCACTGCCTCCAGTGTGAGAATGTTTCCACAATTTCCTCAATATTCTTATTTTTCACATAGTTATAATATACTGTGACACTGCCAAAAATATAACACCAATCAACCCTATCATTAAAGAGGTTTTCTCACACAAGGATTGCTTTTAAGAAAAAATTTGTAAAAACAAGTCATTTTGCAATATGTGTCCATTAACATGTCCACCTATTCCTAAATTCCCTTCTTTATGGGTTTCAGCAATCCTCAGTTGCTATAGCTACAACCTTTGTATTTCTCCTATAAGCCACACTGGTTCTATAGCTACAAAGTGTCACCTTTCTCTGCTAAGTGAATACCGTAGCGAGGTCCCCCCCTTTTTAACACTCAAACATCCCTTGCCCCGGTATGCAAAATTCTTTTATTTCTTAGCTTTTAAAATGACTTTTTTTAGAAATCCTTTTTAAACCAAACTGGCTTTTTTTTTCTTAAAATAGAATGTAACTTTCTTTTGAAAATTTTAAACCTGAAAATTGTCCCGCCGCTTCTATTTCGGCTTTCCGTTCAACTACCTCTTCCTTTTTTCGAGTTCAAGACTCCCCCTTCAGATACCGCACTTTAATCGGACTTTCGGGGAAACACCCCCCTTTGTCAAGCCACCGATACAAAGGGGATGTTTGAGTGCAAAGCTACAGACCGGCTTCTACGCAGCCATTAACCCATAAAAAACGTCCCTAAAATTTCAAACAAAACCCAAGGGGAAACAGGACTTTGGTTAGTGAATCAATTAGTGAACCCCCCTTTTAAAACGTCCTGCTTACTGTGTAAAATTGGGGCCCCTCTGGGGCAAGCACTCCAAAAGCCTTGAGGGGGCTTAGAACAGGTCCTCACTTTAGACAAGATGGCATATTGCTAATATCCCATCTTTTCTGAAAGGGTTTGGGTTCCACCTTGGGGCTCGCACTTTCCTAATCGACCCCAAAACCCCTCCTTCAGACAACCTCTTAAGTCCCCGTAGTTGGTGTGGCTATAAGGATCAACCTTGATTTTTCAGCCATCTGCAGATGTTCATTTAATCTTAATAGGCAGGTATAGGGCCAGCTGTAGGGGAGAATAGGGGGCCCGTGTAGGCAGGGAAGGGCCAGCTGTAGGCCCGGTTAGGGGACTGTTGGGAGGGATAGGGCCCGCTGTGGGAGGGGATAGGCAGGTGTTGACAGGTAAGGGCCAGGTAGGCAGGGATGGGCAGGGTTTGGGCCCCGAGGGAGTATGGCAGGTGTAAACAGGTTAGGGCCACTGAGGCAGGTATAGGGGCCCCGTAGGAGGTAAGGGGGAGCTGAGCAGGGATAGGCAGCTGTAGGCAGGGAAAGGGCAGCTGCAGGAGGGAAGGGCCAGCGCAGGCAGGTATAGGCCAGCTGTAGACAGGTATAGGGCCAGCTGTAGACAGGTTAGGGCCAGCTTTGACAGGTATAGGGCAGGGATAGGCCAGCTGTGGGCAGGTATAGGGCCACTTGGGCGGGTATGGGGGCCGCTTGGGCAGAAAAACATTACCTGGCTCCCCCGCTGCCCCCGCCCCGGCCGCGTCGCTCCCCCGGGCTCCCGCCGCTCTTCCCGGCACGGCATGATCATCAGGCCCGCCCCGCCTTTATACACCGCTGCCTGTGGGGAAAAAATCCGGACAGCCGTACGTCTTACTTTCGGGGTCCTTACTTTAGGCAAACCCCCTAAGACCCGAAACTTTTTACTTCGGGGGTGTCTTACTATCGGGGAAACCCGGGTGGGTTCCTTTCCATCGCCCTTTGGAAAAGATTGTCAATGTTCAAGTTCCGGGCCGTGGCTAAACCCAGCGCATACATCATTTTCTGTGGCCCCACGAAGTCAGAAACACAAGCAGGTGGAAACAAGGTCTGGAAACAGAAGGTCCACTCTCTACTTTCTCGGGAAAAAAATTTAGAATGTGCCCAGCTCGCACCCCATACGTCGTTCGCAACTCACAGACGGGCACAGCCTGACACCCCTACCCGGGCACTTTAGCCCCTCCAAGGCATTTTGAGGCAACCTAAACTTGGGGCCCCTCTGTAAAAATTATTTTAAAAAACCCCGGCCTGGGGAATCTTACAAGAGTTTTTACACAATGTCCTTGATAAAAATTCCCTTTAGTATCTTTAAATACAGGGTATAAAAAAGGCTAGAATTTTTATTGATGGTTTTCAATCAGCCCCCATGCAAAATGGAAATATATATTATTATGTAATACGTACAATTGGGTCCTTAAAGCAGTGTAGTGTTTACAATAGAATACCCCCAAAACAAGGATACGTCTGAAAACCACCAGAAACCATTTTCTGATGCTTTTTCCCCTCCTTTTGAAAGGGGTTCATCAGGGAGGTAACGTTCAAAAAATTTGCCCGTGAAAACCAAATCAATACATATAAAATATCACATTTAAATACCTGTAAACAAAAACAGGGCACAGTGACATCCCAGCCTTTATATAAACTAACCAAATATACAAGCTCCCGACCTTTAGCGAGAATTTCTCATTTTGTCTGAAAACGTGGGGGTGGCAACAACGTCGCAGAGGCCGATCGCTGATATCCGGGTTTGGGGGATCCCACTGTGTCACTGAGGCGAGGGGTTATGGGCCCAAAACCCCGGGGAGCTTTTAAAGGGGCCCCGGGTCTTCACCGGAGCCCGCCGCAAAGCAACGGATTTAGCTGCGGGGACCCCCAGGCCTTACCCCCCTGACTGGCTCCCGCGGTGACAGCCGGTGCGGACGGGATCTCAGGCACAGAGGTGAGGGTAACAGCACGGAGGAAACATGTGCACGGGATACGCAAAACTAGACATATGCAACATCAGGATAGGCAGAACAGGACAGGGTCACGGCAGGAAACACAGCAGGAACGGGGACGGGTCAAGGACAGCAACAGACGACAGTGCAGGAGTCTGGAGACTTGGAAAGAACCAGCACTTAGGATTTAAATCCGGATACACCCTAAAAAACGCAAGGGGAAAAAGCACTCAGCATGTGGCAAAAACATTTGCAATACAAGGGGACTGCCCCCGAAGCACAGACGGGAAACTTCCTCATAGGCGGGGTCACAGGTCAAAAGGAAGGTAACGGGAAAGGAACCTATAAAAATAGGAAGCTGCCCGACACGGCCCGGGAGGCCAGTGCAAAAAGGGCCCCCGGGAAGCAGGGAAACAGAAAAGGAAGAAAAGGGAAGGCACAAACCCCGGGCGGTCCAGCCGGGGACCGCAACTTCTACGGGGACGACCCAAAACCAGGTACAGATGGATGGCTTTAAGGGAAAGCCAAAGAGGAGGTGAGGGAGGAGCAAATGGGCATCATACAAAATGGGGGGGAACTCGGGGGGACCAGACCCCAGGAAAAGACCCCTGGGCGGGACCATCCCCGGGCAAGGGAGCTCTGGGCGGGACATGAGCCAGCAACGGACGTTGGGCGGGCCCATGACCGGGCAAGGGACGTTTGGGGGGGCAGGACCATGAGCCAGGCAACGGACGTTGGGGCGGGACCATGACCAGGCAACGGATGTTCTGGCGGGCCATAGCCGGGCAAGGGACCTCTGGGGGGGACCATGACCAGGCAACGGACGCCTGGGGGGGGACCATGACAGGCAAGGATTTTTCTGGGCGGGACCATGAGCCAGGCAACGGAGTTTTGGCGGGCCCAGGGACCAGAAACGGGGGATACTGACACTCGGGAAAACCCATGACCAGGGGACAACAGACACTGTGGGTAAACCTTTACCGCGGGACAACAGACTGGCAAACGGCGGGGATCACAGAACAAAGACGGGTAAACCAAAAAGCTGGACCCATGGTCGTCCATTCGTAACGCCGGGCAGAACAACGTACCCGAGGCGCCGATCCTGAAACCGGTTTGGGGATCCACTGTGACACCGCAGGCGAATGGTAAAAAGGAGACCACGCCAGGGAGCGGAGTCAAGGGGGCCCCCCAGTCTTTTCAGCCTCCAAAAAGCAGAACGGACTTGCTGCGGGGCCCCCCCCAGGTCGCACCCCGACATGGCTACCTCGTACACCCGCGTGCAGGGGTCTCCCGGGGCACAGGGTTTTGTGGTAGCCCGGAACGCAGGAAAAATGTGCAGCAGGATACACGGGGAAAAAAAATATCAACATCAGGATACGGCAAACGGGACGGGGATACGGCGGGAAAAACACAGCAGGAATTGACAGGCAAGGCAGCAACTTTCAGACAGGGGGTCAGGGCTCGGGGAGACTTGGGAAACTGAACCAAAGCTCTTGGGTTAAATCCAGGATAGCGGGCCCTGAGAAATGACAGGACTCAAGATTGGAAAAACACTCAGCATGGGGCACAACACTGCAATGCAATGGACTGACCCTGAGCCAGACAGGAACTTCCCTTTTAGGCAGGGTCACGGGTCAAGGGGAAGGGAACGGACGGGAACCTATAAAGAATAAAAGTTTCCGCGCCCCTAAAGTCCCCTGGGAGGCCAGTGCACAAAAGGGGGACCCCGGGAAGCAGGGAAACAAAAAGGCAAGAAACAAGGAAGGCACCACGCTGGCGGTCCTTTCCAGGGGACCGCAATTTACGGGACGACCCCAAAACCGTCAGATGAATGATAGCCATATGGGGAAAGCCCTAAAGGGGAGGTGCCGGGAAAAGGGCATCATAAAAAAGGGGGGGGAACTCTGGGGGACCATGAGCCGGCAATGGACGCTCGGGGGGACCATAAGCAGGCAAGGGAAACGCTCTGGGCGGGACCAGGCCAGGCAACGGACGCCGGGCGGGACCATACCACAACGGACCTCGGGGCGGGCCTGGCTAGAAAACGGACGCTCTGGGCGGGACCATGACCAAAAAGGGACGCCGGGGCGGGACCAGACCAGCAACGAAACGCTCTGGCGGGACCATGAGCCGGCAAGGACGCTCTGGGGGGGGGGGGGACCATGATAGGCAACACCCGGGGCGGAATGGCAGGAAAAACGGATGTTCTGGGGGGACCATGACCAGGCAACGGATTTTTGACGGGCCATGAGCCAGGCAACGGACCTTGGGGGGGACCATAGCTACAAGGACGCTCGGGCGGCCCCTGACAGGCAACGGACGTTTGGGGGGGGCCATGACGGGCAACGGATTTTTTGGGGGGCCCATGACCAGGCAACGGACCCTCTGGGCGGGACCATGACCAGAGACAGGATACTGACACTCTGGGCAAACCATGAGCCACGGAAGACAGACTGGCAAGAGGGAGGTAATCAGCAGAAACGAAGCAGGGTCACCACAGCTGATCCTGGCAGTCCATTCTGTAACGATCGGGCAGCAACAACGTACGCCGGGGCCCCGATCGCTGATACCGGGTGGATCCACTTGATAAACCGCAGCAGTTTGGTAAAAATGGAGCCCCCAGGGGCGGATTCAAAGGGGGCCCCCGGTCTTCATCGGGCCCCCGCAAAGCAAACGGATTTTGCTGGGGGGCCCCCCCAGGTCGTTTTACCCCGACATGGCTACCTGCGGTGCACCGAGGGCAGGACAATCTACAGGCACAATTGATGGAGACCGGGAAACAGCAGGAAACAGTCAGCGGGAACAGCAGAAACAGACAACGCAACATCGGGATAGGGCAGGAACGGGGACAGGTAACAGCGGTTTCACAGAGGTCTGGGGGGGATCAGGCAGGAAAAAGCGGGAACGGGAAAGGGTTTTCAAGGACACAACATACAGACAGGTGGTCGGGACCGGGTAGACTTAGGAAACTGAACCACATCTCGGGGGTTAAATCCGGATAGCACCCCTTTGAAGTGACAGGACTCAGAGAGGGACAAACATCAGCAGGGGCACAACACTGAAAGAAATGCAATGGATGCCCCTGAAGCCGACGGAACTTCCTTTTAAGGCAGGGGTCACAGGTCAAGAGGAAAGGTGAAAGGAAAAAACCATAAAGAATGGGGAAGCGCCGCCACACGTCCCCTAGGAGGCGCAGTGCCTTTACAGGCCCCAAGGGAAGCAGGGAACAGAAAAGGAAATACAAGGAAGCACGCTGGGGGCCCATGCAGGGGGCCGCGCGTGACCTACCATGTCCAAAAAGGGAAAAAAACCCCACGGGTTCCTTCCTGTAGGGCCCCCTCCACGTCTACTGGAAAAAGGACGTCCTTTACTTTCAAAACATGTGGAGGGGACACCAGATCCCCCCATGTCTTTTTAATGTGGTATTAAAGTTTAATTTTATTGTTTTATGCAACACATAGTAATTTGTTTTTCAAGGTTGGTTTGCTAGTACTGTTATTGTTTTTTTGGATTCCCCAAATTGTGGTTATTTGGGGTAATTTTTTGGTGGCTTTCATGCTATTTGTCTTAGCTTTTTTTTAGATTCTAGGTTCTTTATCAGGACCTGGGGAAAGACCTATGTAGTCTTGAAAGCTTTTATTTGTTTTTCAGCTTTTAGAACCAAATCTTTTATCAAAACCCGGAAGAACCGGGTAGTCTAAAACTTTCTATTTCTATCAGCTTATTTTTAGCCTTTAAAGGGAAAGTGTCATCAAAAAATGACTTATTTTAACTCCGTTTTATGTTAAATGGAAATAATTTTTGGCTTTTTAAATTTTTTCCCTATCAATTTTTAATATTTTTAAAAAATTCTTTAAATCCTGCAGTTTTTTACTTTGGGCCCCAAGCCTAATAAAATCCCCCACTTCCTTTCTTTAATAGATTTATAGTCGCTCATTTTCAAAAAACAGGTTTTTCCCGAAAAGACACCAATGTGTTAAATTCACAGGGTACCCGTCCAATAGGAGATTTACAGCTCCCCCTCCCTTACACACAGACTTCTTTTCGGTCACAAGCCCAAAAACTCTCCTATAGAAGCAATGGGACTGATCCAGGTCACGGGTACTATTGCATGAATGCTGTAAAGTACGCTCTGACTCTGTTAAAACAGTGCAACAAAAGTCCCCCCCACATTATAATTTAAAAATCAAATTGAAAATTAAAACAAAAATAAAAACGGCAAAAGAAAAGAATGTGGGTCCGGGTCTTGATTTAAAAGTAAAAAAAAAAATTTGGGGGCAGATTTCCTTAAAGCAGTGTAAACGTCACTTATCTTTTATCTGCTAACAAGGACGTGGGCACTTTTCTATTACAAAGTAAAGACAAAGGCAATGGCAAATACCCCTTCTCTTCCGATCTCCCCACTTCTTCCCTTGAGATTGCATTGTTTAAGGGCAGTTTAATAGCAAACTATTCTTAAATACCCAGACTTTTCGCAACTTTCATTGTTGGTTTACAATTATCATAGCTACAAAACCCCTAACAATGGCCCCGACAGAGCAACAAGGGGAGAAAACAGTCAAGCAGCTGACAAATGGAAAACCCTCAAATGGGGAGCAAAAAGAGGGAAAAACATTTTCCTTCTCATTGAGCCCCTTGGGAACCCCGAATCCTTTTAGGCAAAAAACCCTTGAATTTACACCCACAAAGTTTTTATGGTTTTTTTTGACTGCAAGATTTTTTTTCAGATTGGCCGAAAATACAAAGAAATTCTTTCAATTGGTTTTAAAAATAACCCTTAGACACCAAAGTTTCTTAATTTTTAGATTAATACAGAAAAAAATCAGAAGTTCCTCTGACGGTAAGGGTTTTAGGGAAGAAAGTTTAACCCCTTTCGGGTGTGCATGGATTTTTTCAGTGTTAACCCAAACTGGAGTCGAAATGTTTTTCCTTTTTCTTCGCTGTTGCTTTGGAAGTCTTTTTTTTTGGATCAGAGCATATTTTTATTTACAATATATTTTTAAAATACCCAAGACTCTTAATCAACCAAAGGGGCCCCGTGTGTCAGCAATACAAGTCTAGGGGCCTGTCCCCATGGCACGGGTTTCTTTGGTTTTTCTGACGGTTTTCGGATTTGTAACCCCTCTGAAACCGACTGCCAAACCTTTTACTTAAGTTAAATAGAAAACCGGCACAGTCCCCCGCACGATTTCCACACCCCCCGGGATCCCAAAAAATTTTAGAACATGTTATTTTCCGCCGGTTTTCAGGGAGAACTGAACATTGGGGCGGAAGGTAGGGCTTAAAGCAAACCTCGAAAAAAAAACCCCCCCTGCATGCCCCAAAAAAGACCAAAACCGGTTGGTTTTTCCCGACCGTATTTGGTCTTGCCGTGTTAAGCCCCTTAGGTATTTTCACCCCGGGAATTTCGGTACACATTTTTGGGCCGCATTTGCGCTCTAAACACGAGATGCACGCCGAAATACGAGAATTGGATTACCCCTCCTCTCCCCGTTCGTACAAAATGATCGTATTGTACCGTGAAAAGATAATGACAGTCAATTACTTTCGGGGAAAAACCCGCGTGCGAGTAGCCGCCCTTGCGGGCCGGGGTTGCCCGCCCCCCACGTCGCACACTAGCGGGGTTTACGCAACCCCGAACACCTGGCATAAATTTCAAGGGGGGCTGTACCCCTAAAAATTACCCGTGTGAACATAGCCTTACTGTCATTTTCCATGTGCTGAGTCGCTTTGGACCCCCAAACTTGACACAAAGTGCCCATCCACCCCCCTTTTTTAGCCCCAGTTAAATAATTTTAAATTTTTGGGGAAAACGGGGAGTAAATATTAATTTCCCCTACACCTACCAGGGAGGGAAAAATTACACAATTACATTTAATCAAGAAATTTAACAGTGCAAACCCTACCTAACTCAGAATTTCCTGGGTTTTTTTAATCTAGAAAAAACCCTGAAAGCAAACCCAATGGAATGCTTTTGCCTCAGTTAAATTTTCAAAAACAAAAAAGGGGTTAAAAGGGTTTTTCCCGAAATTTAAAGTTTTCGTGGATCCTCCCAAAAAGGGTTTTTAAACACTTTTTTAAATTATTTTTTTCAAAAATTTCAGCCCGGAAGCTAAAGCCTTCCTTACATGCCCTTGGGTTTTTCAAAGCTTCTATAGTTTCGGCCCACAAGAGCTGGAGGGGTTGTGCAAGAGAGCTTCTTATCTGATGAGACTGGCTCAGAATTTTTTTCGGCACCGGTTTTCAAAAATTTCTTTTGTAAAAGAATAAATATTGCATGTGATTAGTCCCTGCTTTATCTGTGACAGGGAAAAATGAAAGGGTTTCAAGCGCTGTGAGAATGGTGTTGTCCTTGTATAAAAAACCACAAGTTTTTAAATTTTATTATTTTAGTGAACAGTCCCCCGGATCCCCTTTTCAGCTTGTGCTCTGGCTGTGGCATCTCTCTCCTTTAGCTCCGTGGTTTTTTTACATTGCATCTTTCAGATAAGGGCCCCCGACATGCCTTGAGGGGGTCTTGCTGTATTGAGAATCCACCCTTGTACTGTTTTAAATTTTTTCACTTATTTTGAGACGCCCCTTGAATTCCCCCACCCCCCCCCCTGCTCCCCTGGGAGCTATACTGCCTGATTTTGTTTACACCTCCTCATGCTGACCGGGGGTATAAATGGTCATTTTGGCAAATCCCCTTTTAAAAATTAACTTTTTTATAGCTCATTATATAAGATAACTTAAACATGAAAATAGATTGTAACAACATAAAACCCTTTAAGTCATGATTCCCCCCCAACAAAATAAAGGTAATATTTTGGTATGTTTACCCCGGCGTAATTCGGCCTGTACATATGTGCGCAATATGCGGGTGATTTGGGTCGCGTGATCACGCATACCCTGAAATCGGGGGGGGGGGCAGCCCCGCCCCATTTCATCATTACTTGGGGTTAATCGGCGCAGTAATTGAAATTCATTACTCCCCACGTACAATACGACGCATTGTAGACGCGGGGGGGCAAGGGGTAATCCTAGTTTTTATATAGCTAGGATTACCTAATTGTGGCGGCATTCCCGTGTGAACAACCCTTATACACAAAAATATAAAGGGGTTAGTTTAAAAAACTCACATGCCAATTGTTGTGTAGTGTAAACGGGGTGCTTTAGGTATTTCACACGGCTTTTTTTCGGGGCGATTTAGGAATAATTATGTCCGAAAATACGTCCCAAATATGTTTCAAAAAAATGAAAAAACAAGTTTTACATTGATTCCAATGAAAAAAATACGCCTCTCATTCAAACGGCGTTTTTCCCACGTTTTTTCCCCCAATGTAAATACATCGTAAATTTATCCCGCATGATTGAGGCGATTTTGCGACATAAATCCCCCAAGTAAAAAAATGGGGAATTAAATTACGACGCGAAATACGTGCCCCCACTTTGTGACACTATTTGAAACTTATTTGGGACGTATTTGGGGACGAAATTTTACGTCCGCAAATACCCCCAAAAAAAACCGTGTGAACAAGCCTTAGAAATCCAAATGATGGAAGATTTTAGTAAGGAAAAGACCTTTTTTAAGAAAAAAAAAAAATATACCTAAAAGTTCCAAAACCCACAAGCTGTCTATAAAAAAACTTTGGGGGTTCTCTTTATATTATTAGGACACAGTAAATCAAAAAGGTTTTTACACCCCCCTATTTTATAAATATTGTTTTCTATTTTTTCGGGGGAAAACACGAAGATCTGACACTTTGTGCAATGAAGGTATCGTGTACAGCTTTATAACAGTGAAAAATGTGGCCTCCCTTTCAAAATAACTCGACACACATCCATCAATTCTAAACCCTGCCAACAAAGTGAGTACCCCCTAAGGAAAATGTAAAAATTGTGCCCCAATTTACCATTTTCCCTACATGGCTCATGTGCCATTAGGTTAAAGGCTCAGGTGTAAGGGGGAGCAGGTGTGTAAATTTGGTGTTATCGCTCCCACCTCTCTCTACTGGTCACTGGTTTTCAACAGGCCCTCAGGGCAAAGAACCTCTGAAATCGAAAAAAAACGTTGCGTACAAAAGAGGGCCCTAGACATGGAAGTTTGCCAAAAAACCCTAAAACTGGCTGTAGCGCGGTGGCCAAGCCAACAAGGTTAACAAACAGGCCCCAGAACAGGCCCCACCAGGGGCGCCAAAAATTGATGCACAGCTCAGCACAATCTAGAGTTTTGTCTTTTCAAAAATAGGTGTAGAGTGCAGCCGCATTCGTAGGGGTAAAGGGGGGGGTGGTTAACTGTCAGTGGCCAGACCATATGCCTCAACTGCTCAAATTGGTCTCAGGTGTCATCCAAGAAGGAAGCGCTTCTAAAATGACACAAAAAGCCTGCAGTTTGCTGGACAAGCAACTAAGGGCCTGGGTTACGGGGGCCCAAAAAACTTTTTTGGGTTTAGAGGTGTCAACATTGGGGGCGGTAACCGGGTTTAGGACTACAAAGACAAGTGTGTCTTGCTTCATCAACTGGTGGTGGGAGTGTAATGGGTTTGGGGCTGATGAGTCGCGGGTTTGGGGGGTTACAGTTCATTGAGGGAAAACCCGAAAGCCAACTGAGTGACAAAATAAAGCAAAAGGGATAAACCCCCCCCTTCAGAAAAGGGGCCGCAGGGCAGTTTCCAACACATAACCACCTCAGACACCTCCAAAAAACAAAACCCCGCCTTTCTCAAAAAATGGGGAAAGGCTGGGCTGGCCAAGAAATTTCCCCGACCTAAACCCATTGAGCATCGTGGGGGGCCCCCCAAAGGAAGGTAAGGAGCCAAAGGGCCTAAAATCCACCACCCGTGTACACATGGGGAATGGAAGTATTCCATTGGCTGCAAATTGAAACTCAGTCCTCCAAGACCGAGAGAGTTAAGGCATGCTGGAAAATTTAAAGGAGGCACACAAAATACCCCCTTGGACAATTTGTCCTTTTCATTAGGTGAAACCCTTTTGTTGGCACCTTTAACATTTTTTAATTTGTGGGGTTTTTGAGGGGACACCCCCAAAATTTTCATGTTTTTACAAGTGTACACTGCCTACTTTACATTGTATCAAAGTTTTATATCTTCAGTGTTGTCCCATGAAAAGATACTATACAATATTTACAAAAATGTGAGGGGTGTACACACTTTTGTGAGATACTGTAATTTATTTTTGTAGGGTGAAACAAGTTGTTGCCTCTCTGCTGGATAGCAGAACTTTGTGGGTTCTCTAATATAAATTGCACTGATATATACCTTTATTTATTACTTTTATACCGTTGTTTTAGCTACCTCTCATTAGGTGGTGAGACCCATCTCATTTTACTATGGGGACCTATGGGTTCTACTTACACCCCTGGTGTGTTGCTATTTGGGAAAGAAAGCAGCCATGTTTTTCTAATCCTGGAAGGCGCCTTTGCTTTAGCAAAAATTCTGTATAAATCATAGCATAATGCTGCCATTGTTCATGATGAGGTACGCTGTGAAAAGTACACGTGGGGCACTTTTGTTAGTACTATTAATTAGTGTGGCCTCCCGTCTAGCTCTCTTGCTCCCCTCCAATCCATCCTCAGCTTCGCTGCTCAGCTAATCCACCTCTTTTCTTAATACTCCTCTGCCAATCCCTACACTGGTTTCCCATTGCCCAGTTCAGGTTACTAACCCTGACCTACAAGGCTCTCCATAACCTCTCCCCTCCATAACCTCTCCGCCCTAATCTCCAGATCCCTAACCTCACTCAATCTCTGCTC
Source organism: Phyllomedusa bahiana (assembly GCA_025379985.1). Classification (NCBI taxonomy): domain Eukaryota; kingdom Metazoa; phylum Chordata; class Amphibia; order Anura; family Hylidae; genus Phyllomedusa; species Phyllomedusa bahiana. Next base: position 39,378 of record JAODAL010007559.1, read on the forward strand.
CTCCTAGGACCTTCTTCTCTGCTCCACCCGCATCAGCTCTTCCCACAACCGTCTCCAAATTTCCCCGTTTTCCCCCATACCCGGAACTCACTTCCCCAACACATCAGACTGCCCCGCCCCCTCATTTATTTTTAACAATAACCTGAAAACCCCCCAAACCCAAAAACCTACACTAACCCAGCTGCCCCCATAAACATGTCTGTCCCTCAACTTCTGTCTCTTTCCTCCTCCCATGTAGATTTAACCCTTTTGGGGGGCAGGGTCCCTCTCCCCCTTGCCCCAAGTCCAGTCATCTAGATTGCCTTGTACTTTATCTGGATCTAGGTTATGTATTTAACTCCCCCTCCCCCCCCTTCGAATTACGGGGCCCTGCTTTTTAACTTGCTTAAAAATAAATAATAATTATGGGTCACCCTATGGATTCCTAGCTCTATGGCCCAGTTATACCTGCAGCTTGTGTCCAGTTCAGGAGTAGAGCTATTAGGAAAGATTTAAGATGAGCTGTGAGAGGTTCCCATAGAAATTACTGTAGTTTTCATCAGCTGTTACATACTCCGCACCACTGTTTTTACACAGCGCATAAGATCACATTTGCTTTCAATACTGTGTGAGCTATCAGCATCAGAACGTCCCAGGAAATCATGCCATCACTAATAGCAAGTCCTATCGTTAGGTTCGGGGTGCCGGGGCACCAAAGACCTTGGAATCTTTCAATTTTAAAAAGCTAACCGGAAGCCCCCACCTCTCAACCCCCACTTGAAGGGCTCCGGAGCAGACGATGTCACGCAAAACCTCTCTAACCCTACTTTTATGGACCCAGCAGAGATGTTTACGCACCTCTGCTAAACCCACTGTGTATGGGGCCCCCCGCAGCAGACGGGTGTCCTCAAACCCTGCAAACCCTACGTGTAGGGGGCCCCGGGGCAACGGGTGTCCCGCACCTCGCTACCCCCCGTGTATGGGGGCCCCAGCAACGGGATGTCACTGCACCTCTGCTAACCCAAAATGTGTATGGGCCCTGGAGCAGAGAGTCCTCACCCTTCTAACCAAATTACATTACAAAAATTCTTCATTTTTCACAGCAGTATTAAAAGGGCCTCACTGATTGGGAAAGGTTGTTTTCCCCGTAAGTCCATTTTCTGCTTCATTAAAAAATTGGACATTGGGATCAGCGGGAAAACATAGAAAAAAACACCCTGCAACCATTGCGGAAGAACAAACGTTGGCAGGGGTTACCGGGGGGTAATTCCTGGCATTCTCTGGGCCCCTCATCCATGTGGCAGGTGCTGTCAGCCTACCTGGGTATGAATCCATCCGTACAGATCACATACACCTATACTTGCTGATTGCCTTCCCTTGCGAGGATCCCACAAAGACAAAGCAACCCTTCACCCGCAGAAACGCCCCACATTGGTTAAAGAACCTGACCAAGCTTGCATACATATGCAAGTGTTGTATATATAAAAAAATATATAATTATCCACATACATTAATTTCTCTCCTCTGTTTGTAACTATATGCATGCGCACACAACGCCGGCCCAGGCGGGGCCCCCCACAGCCCCCCCCCTCCCGGCCCTCTGCCCCACCTCTGTACACATAACCTTCCTTCTAAGCTTTTTGCCCTAAGCCCCTAAGCTGTTGTTCCACCAATCACGCTCCCTTTTCTAGGCCCCCCATGCCGATGCGGGGTGAGCCGCCGCCCCGATTTGGTGGGATGGCGTGCAGCCCTCATTGGGGTGAGTGGGCAATGGGGGGGGGGGGCCAGACCAGGAGGGGAATGTTTGTTCAGGGACAGGTGTGTCGCTGGCAGCATCCGGTCTGTCCTCCGTGCTCATCCGTTACCTGGCGGCGGAGTGACCGCGGCGGCGCACGGCTGGGAGGTAGGTGCTGCGCCCGGGGCCTCGCTGAGTCCCCGCACATACGGCCGTGTCTGCTATATAGAAGCCTATTGTTCTCGCTGAGCTGTAGATCTACATAGACCCCTATTGTGTTCTCGTATACAGTCTACAAAAACCCCACGTACTCCTGGTAGCCCCGCATGGGGGATGTTAAGTGACCCCTATCACCAAATATACTGAAGCCCATTGTCCCCGGTGCCTGTAGATCCCTTATGGGATGGGCCTGCCCCCCACCAACTACAACCCCCTCACCAACGCATCCACCCACCCCCACCCCCAACACACCTAACCAACATCACCAACCCACCCACCAAACACGAACCCATTACCCAACAGGTGACTGTTAGAATCCTATGGTGACCTCACCCTCCACCCAACCCCTCCTGTTCATGTGTTAGATCCACTATCAGGTCTTAGGTGCTATTTTAGTTTCATTTGCCCCCCCATCACGTCCCCCATCCCTAATACAAAGCTGTGCTGTAGATCCCTACATGGTTGCCACCCCACCCCTCCCCATCCCACCGGTCGTCGGTGCCTGCTGCCCTTGTAATATCCTCTGCTATTATCTCCCTACTTATGGTTTTGCCCCCCCCCTCTGTGCCGGTAGCTCCCCATGGTGCCCCCCCCCCCCCCGCCACCACAATTCCGGCCGTTTTGCCCTTGCCTTAGATTTCACCTTTGGTGCCCCCCCACACCACCCCCACCACACCACCCACTCCCCTTCACCAACGGTGCCTTTTATTGCCTTTGGCCTGTAGATCACATATGGTGCCCCCATCCTCCTCTGTGCCTGCTTTGTAGATCCCTATCGGTGCCCCCAACCCCATGTGCCTCGTAGATCCCTATTGTGCCCCCCCCCCCTCTGTGCCTGTAGATCCCTATGGTGCCCCCCCTCTGTGCCTGTAGATCCCTATGGTGTGCCCCACCCTCTCTGTGCCTGTAGATCCCTAGGGTGTGCCCCCCCCCCTCTCTGTGCCTGTAGATCCCTATGGTGTGCCCCCCCCCTCTCTGTGCCTGTAGATCCCCTATGGTGAAGTTGTCGCCACCCTCCCCCTCTCTGTCCCCCTGTGCCTCGTAGATACATCATGTTGTGCCCCCCCCCCCCCCCCTCTCTGTGCCTGTAGAATCCCTCCACATTCAATGCTACTATGGTGTCGTGAGGCCACCCTCCCCCTACACCCACCAACCCCCCCCCTTCCACCCCCTCTCCCACCCCCCCTCCCCCCCTCTCCTCTCACCCCCCACCCCACACCCCCCCCCCTCTCTGTGCCTGTTGATCCCTATGGTGTGCCCCCCCCCCCCTCTCTGTGCCTGTAGATCCCTATGGTGTGCCCCCCCCCCTCTCTGTGCCTGTAGATCCCTATGGTGTGCCCCCCCCCCCCCTCTCTGTGCCGGTTGATCCCTATGGTGTGCCCCCCCCCTCTCTGTGCCTGTAGATCCCTATGGTGTGCCCCCCCCCCCTCTCTGTGCCTGTAGATCCCTATGGTGTGCCCCCCCCCCCCTCTCTGTGCCTGTAGATCCCTATGGTGTGCCAACCCCCCCGCTTCTGTCGCCTGTAGTTCAATCCTCATGGTGTGCCCCTCCCCCTCTCTGTGCCTGTCAGATCCCTTTGGTGTTGCCCCCTCACCCCCCTCTCTGTGCATATTGATCCCTATTGTGTGCCCCCCAACCTCTATGTGCCTGTAGATCCTATGGTGTGACCCCACCTGCTTCTGTGCCTGTTGATCCCTATGGTGTGCCCACCCCACCTATACTCTGTGCCTTCGTAGATACCCTTGGTGTGCCCCCACCCCCGTCCTCATGGGACTTGTAGTTCCATTTGGTGTGCCCCCCCCCCTTTCTTCCACTCTGTGCCATGTTAGATTCCACTATGGCTGTGTCCCCCCCCCGCCCCTCTCTGTTGCTGTAGATACTATGGTGTGCCCCCCCACCCCTGTCTCTGTGCACACTGTAGATCATATGGTGTTTGCCCCCCCCCCCCCTCTGTGCCTGTAGATCCCTATGGTGTGCCCCCCCCCCCCCCTCTCTGTGCCTGTAGATCCCTATGGTGTGCCCCCCCTCTCGCGTTGCCTGTAGTTCCACTATGGTGTGACACACCTCCCCCTTTTACCGCCACCTCTCGTTGCCTTTCCTGTAGATCCCTTTGGTGGAGCCCCCGCCCACACCTAATGTGCATGTAAAAGATCCCTATATGGTGGCCTGCTGCCCCCCCCCCCCTCTCTGTAGATCCCTATGGTGCCTGCTACCCCCCCTCCCCCTGCCTGGAGATCCCTATGGTGTCCGGTGACTGCCCCCGCCCTCCCGTGCCTGCAGATCCCTATGGCGTTCCCTCCCCACCCCCTGTTGCCTGCAGGGGGAGATTGTGTGTGTGTGTGTGTGTGTGTGTGTTCTCCCCCCCGCCCCGTGCTGCAGCATCCCTATGGCGTTTCACCCCCTGCCCCCCCGTGCATGCAGATACCTTTGGCGTTGTGTACCCCATCTCCCCCCCCAACCACCCACCCCCGTGCCCTGCAGAATCCTTTGGTTGTCCCATTCCCCCCACCCCCCCCCCCCCTCCCGTGCTATTGACAGATCCCATATGGTGTCCTCCCCCCCCCCCCCACCCCCAACAACCCCCCCCCTCCCCCAGTCCCACACCCCCCCCCGCCCCCCAGCCACCCACACCCAACACACCATCGGGTGCACCTGTAGATCACCCCCATATGGTGCCCCCCCCCCCCCCCCCCCCTGTGCCTGTAGATCCCTATGGTGCTCCCTGTGCCTTTTGATCGCTGTGGCTCCCCTTGTATTATTATTTCCACCGTTGCCCCCTCCTGTTCCTGTCAAGCATTGCTCAGTGATCATCTCATGATGTATTTATTATACGCTTGAAGGGGAACTCCTAAACGTTGTATCAGCTTTATTGGGTGAGAAGATCAACAGCGAGAAATGAACAAAGCTTTGAGTTGTGTTTCACTGAACCTGCGTTTCTTGGTGTTGTCGGGGCAGCGGCTGCTGAACTTACCTGCCAGCGGCACCACTAGCGCGCCGCTCTGCCACGCAGACGGTTACCTAGTGCAGCAGTGGGAAGAATGGGGTAAAACCCCAGCTTCATCTGTAGGTCCCCATCCCCTCCTACTTGTCTCCAATACTGTGCTGATCAACTGGGTTAGAAATCTGATGTTCTTTTACGTGCAATTGTGTCGCACCCCCGGCTTGTTGACAAACACTACAACCTCCCATGCATGGCGACAGCCCAGCAATGTAATTACAAAGTCAGAGGCAGCTGCATTGTTGTACCAGACATATTGGGCACAGCAGTGGTTGTGCCCCCTTTATAACCATTTCTGGAGTTCTATGCCCAGGAGTTTTACTACTCAGTTTGTGATATAAGGCTCCTTCAGGATGTCGTCATGACGCAATGTATTCCCTTCAGGTTTGAAGAATTTGAAAGTGTTTCCTAGAGTTATAAATCAGCTGGAAAGGGTCTCGCCTAAAAATCCCAGACACATACACCCTGTTAGAGAATACTGTCTGTAGGATGCAGTGGTGTGGGATTTATCTGTGCTGACCATAGGAGGTAGCGGTATTGGATTTCTCCGAACATATTCTGCGTCACTTATGACTGTTGGTCTGGTATATCAAGGAACGTAATCTACAGCCCTTTATATATCGTGTACTTAGTGTGTGTTTTTTTTTTTTTTTAAATAGATATATATCTTTTATATATATTTATTATATATATATATATATAATATATATATTTATATATATTAATTTTTTTTTTTTTTTTTTTTTCTTCTTTTCCCTATTGGCCCTCATTTAGTTCCCCCTGATGAGCCTCTTCGACTGTTTGGTCTCAGTCTTCACTTGCCACAGAAAAACGTGCTTTATTTTCAGCGTTTTTTCGTTTTTAAAAACGCTGTGGGGACAATACGATGTAATCATCATCCCATAGACTCTAATGTAAAACCTGCTGCTGTCTACCTGAGATTCTTTTTTTTTGATTCGTTTTTTTTTAATGCGTCGTCTTTGCACATTGCTCTAAAAAAACGCTCAGCGTCGGGCATGAAATTTACTACAGGAGTCTATGGAAAGCGCCGGACATCTTTTAGGCGCGTTTTCGCCGCATTTTACAATGAAAACCCCTCCAAGGAGGACCCAACAAATAGTCCCACCTATAGTGGGTGTTAATAAAGGTATATAACCTGATCAAATTGCATAACAAGGGGTTGATGAGTCCCTTTGTTTTGTACCTTTTTGTAATAAATATGATCACCACTTTGGCTCGCTAACGATTTTTGCGTTTTTCGCTTCTGGGAGGCTTTCGCTGTAGAAAATAAGTTTTTACAGGATTTAGGCGTCGCCAGAGATATCTGTTGGGGAAGGCTTGAGTTTTTTAGCTGGATTTGGTGATGAAATCTTTTCTTAAACTTTATTACGCGTCCAACTAGAATATGTTAGAACAAGGACTTTTACACAAAATCGTCTAAAAAAATACCCCATTATATTTGCCAGTCAGGTAAGCTAAATAAGTTTATTAGCGCCAAAATCTGTAAAGAAAAGGATATTAGTGCCAAAACCCGTAAAAAAAAAAAAAAAACAATTCCTGAACCAAAATCTGTAAAAATATAAAAAAAAAAAAAAATGTGTTTTTGGCGCACAGCAGCGCGAGAAACCTTTATTAGCGCCAAAATGTTACTTATCGATTTTGGATTCCATAAGAAAATACGTTCGTGGTTTTTTTTTTTTACAGATTTTGAGACGCAAGAATCGGCTCTCCACATTGATTCTTACCAGCGATTTTGGCGCTAAAATCCTTTTCTTATCTTTATTAGCGCCAAAAATATGTTTAAGATGTATTTCTAGCATGGAAAAATCTCCGTCTAAAAAAAAAAAGATTCTTGTGCATAAATCTGTATAAAAAAACCCCTGTATTTTGGCTTCAGAAGCACCCCTCGAGAACTTTGATTAGCGCAAAATTCCCGTTAACTAAAAATCATATTTCTCACTATAATCTTTTTTGGTGACAAAAAGCGCAGATAAATCTAGTGCCAAAAGCAGTATAAACATGCAAGATCTTAGCGCGGCAAAATCCGTTATAAATAATGGACTTTAGGGCTTAAATCACCGTATAAAAAAATCGTTTATTTTTGGCGAGCAAACGCAAGTTATACTTTATTAGTGCTTTAATCCGTAAAACTACAAGATGAAATATAAAATGTAAAGAGATGCTCTATTTAGCTCCTTTTGTAGGGAGGAGCTACATCCAATGGCTTAATATTATGAACATACATTAATAAAATACAAGAAAAAAAACGCTTGTAATAAACCGTGCAAAAATAAAGCAATCCCGCCGCATAAAAAAAATGGCCAGTTTTCTTCTGTGCTTTGGGACAGGCGCAGTGGACAGAAAGCTAAGTTTCATGAAAAGTATTCTGCTCAATTTGTTTCAGGTTGTTTTTTGTCCACTGACAGTGAGACATAGGCATTTTTAAGGGGAGGTGCAAACGCACGTTGGTTTTCTGTCTATGTAGTAAATGCCTTTCTTATTATCTTATTTGTTTATCAATTTACTCCTTTGTCTTGTTATAGCTACTCATTCTTTCTTTTGTTATAGGGATTGTGGAGGTGTGTTTTGTATATTCTTTTTCACGTAGGTATTGAGTAGCGCAATTACCGTTTTGTAGGTATTCTTAGCGATCTTCCTATAGTTAGGTTCCTGGTGGGGGCCGCTCACTTTTCAGGGTCGCAGTCTTTCTCTCCATTTTTTCTGTAATGGCAGTGTTTAAGTACTTATTGAGACAGCTTAAGTGGTCTTCTTTTGCTAGGTTGTGGCCAAATTATTGATCTGTTTTATTGATGTACTATGTAAAAGTTATGTTTTATCTCGGAGTCCTAGGATTTGTATTTTGATTGGTTGTCGTCCATATGAGCTCTACAGCACAAACTTCGATCTGTATATGCCTCAATCAGTAGTCTATATGCCTACAGCAAACTATTTATACTGCACTTCCATCATGTATTTTATATAATACTCCATTTAGAGAAACCACTTACATCGCTGTATTTAACTCATAGACTATAACAAATTATAGTTATCTATGTAGTCTATAGGCTTGAAGCAAACTGTATATTGTCTATATTTATACAGCAAACCGTATATACACTTCTATATGTATATTGCTCAATCCTGTCTGTATACTTCCTATAGAGTAGTAAGCAAGGTATTACAGCATAGCTCTATACACATCACTTCTTTAGTGTCTACAGGTATACAGCAAACTGCTCATATACTTCATATAGGTAGTCTCACGGTATACAGCAAGACTACTTTTTACACACTTCTGTAGGTTGGTTAAGGCGTAATACAGCAAACTGTATATACTTCTATAGGTAGTCACAGGTATACAGCAAGCTATATATACACACTTCTGTAGATAGTCATTCACAGGTAACTACTAGCCCCAAAACGGCTATACACTTCTCTATCAGGTAGTTATCAGGGTATATCAGAAAGCTATATATACACACTTCTGTAGGTAGTCTACAGGTATACAGCAAACGGTATATACTTCTTTAGGTAGTCTCACATGGTACTATCGTAGCAATGTCTACTATGATACATTCTGTAGGGAGTTCTTAGGTCTACCAGTATTCAGCCAACACGGTACATTATAAAGGGCCCTTGTGGGGTCGCTTAAGCCGACTTAGCCCCAGACTCATGACTAATGTAACTCCTCTTATCAGCGGGCGCACATGTTTTAAGTGATAATTTTTACTGTAGTAAGATGGTAAAATCAGGCTGATATATCACCCTATGATACAATAATCCAAACTATTTAGGTGGAACAGATACTGAACACGAACTAATGGGTAACAATGTTTTGATCTTTGAACACTGGTGGTAGAGTGAGAGAAAAAGCTATATTTGTATCCAAGTCAGTCTGCGCACCAACTCATTGGGAATGTGTAGAAGAGACCTGGGATCGATTTTATGTCAAGATTTCAGTGCCTCAAGAAGGATTCACGTGCTGTATTTGATAAACATAGTGGATTTTTCCAATTACTAACTAAATAATCAAAATTAACATTTTGATTTTTAGGAGTATCAACAGTTAAACTAATGCAGTTACAGGATAGATTCTTGCAGAACTAAGGAAGAATGCTAAATAATTGCCAAGTCAAATTTATGTGTAAGATGACTGTAATATAAAATTACAGTAGCTCATGTACAAAGCTGTAGTGAAATGTGTGATATGGAGCTGAATGTCACAAGTTAAAAGTCATTTGTTACTCCAATTTTTGACTTGTCAGATGTAATAACTATCACTTTATTGGCTTACCGACTTAGGACACAAATATAATAGTTAAATATGCTCAAAACACTGCAGGAAACATCTTGTGGAGTCTTATGATTTGTTCTGAGAAATAGTATTGCCCACAGATCTGCATTACAAGAAACCTACACATCTGATCTCATTAACTTCATGGCTAGAGAACGGCCTCTCTCTCTATCACTAACTTGGGTTGGGGGAACGCGGTTGACACAGGAGGCAACATCTCCCTAACAATGTCAGGGTCATTAAGGAATTGCCTCAGCCAACAGTCAGGTCTCTGATGATATGGTTGACACTCTTCCACTTCTCTTGAAAACCAGAAGAATAATGTTGGCTGAAATATGTTTGCCCTCTGGGACGCAGAAATCTTCTCCCTGGGTGGCACAGCGATGTGTCCTGACATACCAATTTGCTCAATAAAACATTACATTCTCCTCCATTTGCACAACGACTGAAGATTTGGGTAGAAGCTCGAGTAGCACTGGCCCGGACCCCAATTCCTCTTGCTTATTTGCATCGAACTAATGGACAATACACTACTTGAATTATATATTTTGGGAGGTCGGAGTCGGTCCCTTTTATGTCGCTCAGACTCACTGAATAAATAGCCTCCAGACTCAAACGACCATCGACTCCACAGCACCCTGGTATATACTTCTATAGGTAGTACACAGGTCTACCAGCATAGTATATATAACACACTTTCTGTCAGGTAGTCACTAGGTAATACAGAGCACAGCTTATATATACACACTTCTGTAGGTAGTCTACAGGTATACAGCAAGCTATATATACACACTTCTGTAGGTAGTCTACAGGTATACTGCCAAAGATCTTTTATAACAACTTTCGTCAGGTCCGTCACAGCTATACAGAAAGCTATATATACTAACTTCTCTGTATAGGTATTCTACAGGTATTCAGCTTGCTTTATTTACACACTTTGTAGCCAACCCCGTGCCTAGTCACCAGGTTCTACAGATGCTATATATTAAATTCTCTATAGGTAGTCTTACAGGATTTACAAGCAACTGTATTTACTTCTCTATATAGTCTATATGTTTACAGCAAGTATATCCTTCTATATGTAGTCTATCTGTAAATACTTCTTTATGACCCAGTAAATAGTCTTCTTACCAGGGACAGAAAGCAATTGTACAACCTATGCCAGCTCCAGCGGTAATACAGGTGCAGGGCCCTATGAGGCTCTACATCCAGTTTTAAATGATTTTTTTCTTTTTTTGCAAAGGCTTTCCTAATTTTTTCTGCCAGGGGGAAGATCCAGATTTTTGGCTGTATGGCAGCGAGAACACAGCCTAAAGCATCATTACTCTTCTAGTCCTGGCACTATATTGAGCAGCGTGACTGAGCACATAAGGTTCTCGTATGCAGCGTAGCAGTGCCGGGCGTAGATCACGTACTGGGTGGCATCACTGAATAAATAAAATACTAGACAAAAAATACCTCAGTGATTGTATAAAATAATTCACAAGAACAAATGGATCACTTATAACAAACCATAGCATCTATTACAATCAGGCACCAACTAAAACCTAGAAGGACGGTTGTATGGCTGGCACTGGAGGATGGTGCCACCACTGCCTATACAAGATGGCCTCATACAAAGGACTGTCCTATAAGGTGGCACCATGTACAGGATGGCACATACAATTTAGTAGGGAATAGTGCGGTCTTGCTTGCCTGTCTATGAAGTACAATGGGCGCATTGATTCTCCAGCACTTTTTTAAGGGGCTTTTCCGGGATTTGTAAATCGCTTGTCTCGGGACCCTCAATCGATGACTGATTGGCAGAGGCTGTATGAAGTGGCGGCAGTGCCATATCATACACCCGGAGCATACATAGTACTCTGCCACCATGTCTTCTAGCAGCTCGGCCTTCTCCACCTTACAATGGGCCGATCACAGCCTTGGGAACTTTATTATTATTGGCGCGCAATGTCTGCGGCGCAAAAGAATGGACTTGTCGCGCTAATACTACTCGGGTAGAATCAGCGTTGTCTGAATGACAATGCTCTAAAGAGTGTTTACTTAGCTAAATGAGAAGCTTGTTACGGGGAGTTCACACGGCGGGTTTGGACTCCAATTCTAGGCGTGAATTCTGTGCCCAGTATCCACGTTCAAACAGAGTTTATATTATTTTACTCTTCCCCTCCATGTTCTACATAAGGTATAATGCAAGTCCAGACTCGGTGTCCAAACCCGCCGTGTGAACTCCCCGTAACAACGGACTTTGAAAGCTGCTCATTTAGCTGAGTAAACACTCTTTAGAGTTCTGTGTCTGTGTACTACACTTCACAAATCTCTTGCACTCATGTCAGTGTAACAGGAATGGCTAGGAACAGCAGAGCTGATGTGTAGAGACAGTTTCAGTAGAGATTGTAATTAATTCATTTAAATCCCTGCTTATTCTAGGTTAAAGAATCCAGAGGGCAGTGTTATGAGTGACTGACAGCCTTCCTGATACGAGTAAGCATAGATATGGCTGTCAATCACTCATAACTCCGTGATTGACAGCTCTCTTTGTATGATGCAGGGCTATGGAGTCGGTAAGCCAAAGCTCCAACTCCTCAATTTCCCTGACTCCCACTCCCTTATACATGGCACATGTTTTGGTGATAACTTTACTGTAGTAAAATGGTAACATCAGACTCTTTATCACCTTATGATACAATAATCAAGCTATTTAGGTAGAACTTACACTGACAAGCAAAAGGGTAACAATGTTTTGAACTTTTGACTTTCAGGCTCCATACCTCACCATCCACTATAGCTTTGTACATGAGACTCCCATCATTTTATAGACAATCATCTTACCTATCTTATACATACATTATTTAGCATCTGCTTAGTACTGCAGATTCTTGTCATTTAACTGCATTGTTGCTGTTTTGCTGCAAAAAATCAAAATGTTAATTTTTGTTAGTATTTGGCAAATCCACCTTTGACTTTCCATACTGCCTGAATCCTTCTGGGTCAGATTCAAGCAAGTCTTGACCAAAATCTGATCATAGGTCTGTTCTACACGTTCCAAATGTTGGTGCAGACTGGACCTGGGTACGAATACAACCCATGTGAGTCGGCTCTGCCCACAAGTGTTCGATTGGGTTGAGGTCTGGGGACTGTGGAGGCCAATACAACAACTCCACTTCATTATCATTTTCTTTGTCAAACTGGACGTACGCTTGGGGTTATTGTTCTGTTGAAACACTCGTCCTTTTCATGCCCATAGTACTTGTGTGAACTCGCATATAGCTCAGCATTGAGATAAACCTCAATCCTGTTCGAGTATCCAATGTCTTTGGCTGTGAAACATCCCCATATCATCAGGCTTCCTCCACCGTACCTGACAGTTTCTTCAATTTCTCCATCCATTAGCTTCCCTTTCCCTTGTTTCTTCCAAATCCATTGCCCCCATCAGAGCCCGGTCTATTGACTTTCATCTTCTCGCTCCAAATCACTTGTCTCCAATCTTACGCTTTTTGTACTTTTTTGTAAACTCTTTGCCGACGCTTCTTATGATGAGATTGAAGTTGCGACTTCTTCACCCTTTTTTCGGGCCATCATTCCAGACCTGTGTAATGTGTGTGGCCTGGTGCTTGCATGGACGTCTGATCTCACTCTTACAAAGCCTACGAGCCTCCTCCACTGCCGTGTCTGTGCGTTAGAACCTATAGACCTTGTGATGAGCTGACGTGTTGACTCTGATATTTTGCCAGAACGTCACCTCTTGGCTTTGGAATGAATGAATGGACTTAATTTTCATATTCTTCCCGCTGTCAGGGCCTCACATGATGCAGTTTGACAATTTTCTTGGCTCAGAGACGCTATAGATGAGCTGGATGATGCGGTTTCTCTTTTCTTAAGAAATCTTTTTCATGGCTGCTCGAACCAGTGACCTTTCACTTGGGAATCAGCCTAATAACACCCTGAGCTATTAGGCAATGTGAGAGCAGGTTGCAATTTGTAGTAACAAGAAGATTGTCCCACCACCAGGAGCAAAACAGTAACAATGCAGTTACATGACAGAACTCATCATCTTTCCACCGTCCAAATCTACCCCTCCCCCTGATCTCTCTATCTCGGTCAACGGCTCTACACTCTCACCGGTCCCGCAAGGGAGCTGCCTTGGGGTAATCCTCAACTCCACTCTATCTTTCAAACCACACATCCAAACCCTCACCTCTGCCTGCCGCCTCCACCTGAAAAATATCTCTCGCATCCGCCCGTTCCTCAACTATGACACTACAAAAATGCTGGTCCACGCCCTTGTCATCTCCTGCCTAGACTACTGTAACATACTTCTCTGTGGCCTCCCAGCTAGCACCCTCGCTCCCCTCCAATCCATCCTTAACTCTGCTGCCCGTCTTATCCACCTCTCTCCTCGCTACTCCTCTGCCTCTCCCCTCTGCCAATCCCTTCACTGGCTTCCCATTGCCCAGCGAACTCATTTCAAACTACTAACCATGACCTACGAGGCTCTCCATGACATCTCCCCTCCATACAACTCAGCCCTAATTTCCAAATATCTCCACTCACACAATCTCCGCTCCTCTCAGGACCTTCTCCTCTGCTCTCCCCTTATCAGCTCCTCACACAACCGTCTCCAAGACTTCTCCCGTGCTTCACCCACACTCTGGAACTCACTGCCCCAACACATCAGACTCCTCCACTTTCACCAGCTTCAAAAGCAACCTGAAAACCCATTTCTTCAGGCTTGCCTATAACCTACACTGACCTTGCTGTCACTACACCCTCCACAAACATGTCTGCCCCCTCCTTGTAGAGTGTAAGTCCTCGCGGGCAGTGTCCTCTCCCCCTCTGTACCAGTTAGTAATTTATTGTCATCATTGTACTTGTTTGACCTATGTTATGTATGTAACCTCCCTCGAATGTACAGCGCCCTGGAATCAATGGCGCTCTAAAATAAATAATAATAAAAAATCTGCAGAACTAAGCAGATGCTTAATAGTTACAGGTCAAAGTTATATATGAGATAGCCAAGATGATTGTCTATAAAATGATTGTAATCTCACATTCAAAGCTGTAGTGGATGGTGAGATAGTAGAAGAGATAATGGTGCCGCACACTTCACTGGATAGCGGGTGCTCAGTGGAAGGTCAAATGGCAACAGTTCAAAATATAGAAAATCCATGGTACTCCTTTTGCAGATAAGGAAAATTTATTGAAGGACAAGTAATATAAGATCAGCTCTCCATTTAAAAGGGGTTGTCTCACTATAAGGATTGCTGCTTTTTATGTTAAAGATCTGGTAAAAACAAGTTACTTTGCAATGTGTGTCCATTAACAGTGTCCTACCTATTCCTAGATATCCCCTCTTGTATGGGCTGCATCAGCTCCTCAGGTCACTATAGTTAGACCTGTTTGATCTCTCCTGATAGGCTGTCAGCACTGGTTGCTATAGCTACAGACCTGTTATCCTCAACAACTTGTCACTGCAGGTCAGTAGAAGCCTGTAATCACGCCCCTGAATTAAAAAATGAAACTGAAAGAACAGGACTAAGGTTAGACAAATTGTTATAGTGAGACAACCCCTTTAAATGCAGAAATTGCACATAGCATGTCTGCGCCATGTCATCCAAATACTTAAAAATTAAACTGAGGCTGAAGATATGGGAGCAGTAGCATTGTCCGGACCCAATTCCTCTTACTGTTGGCACCGCATTGAACTAACTGGACCAATTTATTATATTTTTTGGGAGTCTGTCGGTCCACTTTATAATGACTCTGACTTTACAGACCTCGGTTGATTTATGCCTTTTCTTTACATAGAGAAGTATATAAAATACACACAGAAGTGTATGTATAGTTTGATATAGGCATAACATATATGCCATTTGCTGTATACATATAGACTATGTAGTTTGCTATACACAGGCTGTATAGAGAACTGTGTATATGTATGTATAATATATATAGATAATATATATAACCAACCCCAAATCCTCAGGCTTCCTCCACTGAACTTGACAGTTATTGCAATTTCTCCATCTGTGAGCCCCTTGTCACTTGTTTCTTCCAAGCCCATTTGCTCCTATCAGAGCCCTGTCTATTGACTTTCAGCGCTCAGTCACTTGTTTCCAATGGAATTACTTTCCGAACCGTATACTTACTTACTTACTTACTTACTGTCTGTCTGTCTAGATGGTAGTATACGGTTTGGAAAGTAATTCCATGAAGGCACAAATTTTAAAGGCAGGGAGAAATGCATCTCATCAGTCTTAAAATGCTTTGCTGAATACCTGTAATTCTTTACTGTTCTGCCGCCATTGCTGTCTGTGTCCCCCTCCCTTTATCCCCCATGTGTGGTCTGTGTTTCTGTGTTTTCACCGGATCCTCTTTCACTCGTAGTGATGTTGTGTTCCTACTTTATACCGATGCCTCAGTTCGTTGGCTGCCATTATGGGATCTGTCAGTAGCCTGATGTCTGCGGTACACCATGAATTAAGTACCCCATACACAATAGATGGCTGTTGACCAAAATGGCCGCCCCAGCCGATAATATGGTGATGCCCCTTTTTTTCTGACTTCCGATGTTGGAGAAAGAAGGATTGAGTATTTTAGAGCTCTACTTGCTTTCCTCTAAAAAGCCAGACCCGAGAGCCGGCGGTGTCCCATCTACATGACTGCCTGTTTATTCCATTCCACAGAATAAGGCATTGTTCACATCTGTATCTCAGATCCTGTCAGATGACCTCTCTCTGTAATTTGTTGGACCCCATTATAAGTCGCTGTTGGGCACAGTTTGTTATAAATGTTGGTGTGAACAGAGTCCAGTGGCCAGATAGGACTTGGGGTTAGAGCCAGATTGTCAGCTTCTCTGTATAAAAGTCATTTGTGTCTGTATGATCTCTTATAAGGCTTCTCTATAACAGCCGTGATATAACGAGCAGGATTTTACTGTTGGACAGAGTCTAATTGTTTGTTCTCCGGCAGGCACTTTTGTCATGGGACTGGGTGAGCAGTCTCTACAAGGATGGGTGTCCTGGCTGCTGCTATGTCTGCTCAGGATGGCTGGTGAGTATATAAGTTGCATTGTCACCCAGATATAAGCTGTGTATTCATAGCTGTCATATAATATTATATAAACACCACTGAAACCAAAGCTCCTTGTTAAAGGGTTCTCTGGGACTATCTTTATAATCACAACTGTATTATATTAAACTTTGTAATTCATATTCATTTACCTGTCCTGATGTGCAAAACCAGGCAAAGAGCCCTGTCCTCCCTTCCCCCTCCCCCTACCTCTAGCAAACCACCTGACGTTCATTGATCACATGGCCTCCATCAACATTTTGTCATCTCTTAGTGGGTGTGCTTTGAAGCCAAACTCAGCTCAGGAATACTTCCCTGTAGTGGGTGTGACCTGAGCAGAGAACAGTCTGGCTGCATTCACTCTTATCAGCCTGTAGTTAGAAGTAATTACAGAGCAGAGGGAACAGTTTATCTTTGAGTCTTGGTGGCAGAACCTAGTAATGGGAGCAGAGGACAGCAGTTCAGAGCTGGGGGGTTGTCTCCTGCTGTCACGAAAATAATAGCTGCAGCTCTGTACAGTTTGCACAGCGACTTATGAGTCCTAGCGATCATCATTATCATGACAGCAAGTACAGAGCTGGGGGAGATTATACACTAGTGTCAGCACATATACTCTAGCAGATATAACTGTGGAGGGAAGTCCTGAATTGCAATGCAGTCTGGGATTTGTAGGAAAGAGATGCTGGAGAACTACTGACACTCCCACCAGCAGACTTTATCACTGCAAAAAGTGGATCTTATGAATAAAAAGACAAAAAAAAAAAAGAGAAATACATGAAGTTAGTGGGATATTTTCACTTTTCAATATAAATGCTGTTTATAGTGTTCTATGAAATCTTTAAACTCCTGGGTAACCCCTTTAAATGTAGTTTCCACGTTAATTTTGTGATTAGCACATGGAGTGTTTATATGGGATCGGTGATGCCTTCAACCAGTCTTCTCTAGTAAATGTTTCATCAAACTCTTTTTCCCATTTAAGGGCATTCTCAGGCTTTGAGTATTATCTTCCAATAATGTGTAAGGCCCCGTTCACACGGCTTATTTGGCCGCGGATTTGAGCCGTACTGCGCGCCGGATTTTCAAGTCAGTAAGGCTACAATCCGTCCCAGTCATTAAGGTAATACACAGCTCTCATAGAGAACTGTGGAGTCCGTCGCGCCTCCCCGCTCGGCGAATCCGCCGCGGGGGGAGAAAGTGACATGACAATTATTTACGGCGCGTACGCGCCGTAAATAATGCATTGTCTAAGGGGCCGGCGAGCAGCTCCCCCGCCGCGCCCCTCGCCCCTTATTCAAGCCGTGTTGCGGGCGGGATCCGTCCCGCAAATACGGCTTGAATAAGCCGTGTGAACACAGCCTTAGAAGCAGTGAACAAACCTTTTTCACACCCTTAGTCAGAAAATGGTAAAAATCTCTGACTTTCTAGATACAGAAAGAATTGGTTATCAGATAAATCAAGTTGTTTCTTGAGATAATCAAATGGTAATAGCAAGGTTTTGGATGAAAGCCCTTCATCAGAAGATGTATGGAGATGAAGCCGCAAGATGCAGGGTTTTGGAGCTGCAGAGTTAGGCCTCGTTCACACGGCTTATTCCCGACGGATTTGTGAGCCGGATTGCGCTCACAAATCCGCCGTGAATAAGGGGCGGGACAGGGGCGGGGCCGGAGCGCGACGGGGCGCCGCTCCCGGCCCCATAGACAATGCATTGTTTACGGCGGGGAGGAGCGACGGAATCCACTGTTCTCTATGAGAGCAGTGGATTACTGTAATGACTGGGACGGATTGGAGCCGTACTGCAGCGCAAATCCGGCGCACAGTACGGCGCCAATCCGAGGCAAAATAAGCCGTGTGAACGAGGCCTTATGGTGGCAGGATTCTCTGACCAGGCCCACCACCCTGCGTGATCCCTCTGCAGCTCCACCATCTTGTCTTGCTTTCCGATCACTGCAACTAAACCTTATTCTTAAAGGGGTTGTCCTGCTGCATATTTTAAAATAAATTAGTGGCTATAATGAGGCAGTAGTCAACCCCTTGAAATGTGCACCCATCAAGCTGTCAGAGCCTTTATAGGGTTGTGAATCCTGCATTTCAAATTTTGATTACTCATTGATTTCTGTGTCTAAGCTTTAAATGAGGCAAATTGGGTTATTTCCTTTACCCAGATGCCTTAGGGCTTGTTCACACTGAGTTTTTACTCCGTTATAAGCGCTTTTTAGATCCGTCTCGGGGACTGACTCAGAGACGGATCTTAACAATTAGCAGTGAGATTATCACTGCGGCTATGAGGAACACGCAGCGGCATTCACATGGGAGATCTCCGCTGCGTGTCTCCATAGCACAACTCTGGTCCGTCTTTGAAAGAATTGCATGACAACTGAAGAAGCCTGTTTGTGAAACGCTTTGGGACAGGGTCACAGCGATATCTACCTTCCCCCTCTCTATATGGGTAATGTCCTCTTGTTTATGTATGTTTTTTTTATTTTTGTGATTTGTTATGGTCTGTGTAAGATGTTAATAATTTTGTAATTTTTTATTGAGATAGTACTCCAATTTTTTTTGTTGTTGAATATGTTTCTGATTTCCCAGTGAACTGGGTAGATTGGGACCATCAGACACCGGGCGGAACTTAACGCTCACCTGTGCGACGTTTCGGGGGATGTGCTGCCCCTTTTTCAAGCGTCAGAGAAAGGGGGTGGCTCATCCCCCCCCCCGAAATGCTGCAAGCATTGGAAGGGTTTTAATCTGTATGCACAAGGATGCGTTTGATTAAATACTTATGTTTCACTGTCCCCGATCAATGTGATGTAAGTGATTATTGGAGACAGGAGAGGGCTCCCTACGGGACAGCGTGGTTGCTCAATCCGTTGATAAATTCGGTGGTTATCTTTTGAAAGATTCTGCACAGATCCCCATTATCCTGGTGAAATCTATAGCACCAGATGTTCATTGCCACCTATATCTGTTAGTGCAGCACCGTGGGCTCCTACAACTTGGGGTATGTTGAATTGTATGGGAAGACGCCGAAAATACTCAAAACGCTGACTTATTATGCAATAATAGAAAAAACTACCTGTGGAGACAACAGGTCGTTTTTTTTTTTTTTTTTTTTCTATTGTAGTCTATGTTGCTGCATGAAGGCTCGTATTTTCGCCGCTTTTAAAATCCTTAAAGCGCCAAAAATTTAGCGTATTGTTATGCAGTGTAGACATAGCCTTAGGGTGTGTGCAGATGACGTTTTGGGTAAGTTTTTGCAATAAAATGTGTTGCATCAAACGCATCCAAAAACGTGCCACAAAGTGTGGTACGTTTTCTGGACTGCAAAAAATGTATCCCTACTGTTTATCATGCCTTTTCAATGCTTTAAACGGATGAAGAATTGACATGTCAATTCTTTGAACTCATCCGTTTAACACAATGCAAAAACTGTATATAAAACATGTATCGTCTGAACGACAGTAAGTATTTTACATTGAAATCAATGTAATCACACTTGAACATTGTTAAATACGTTTTGGGGTCCATTTTTCTGCACATAACTACTACTCTGAGAAAATGAATTCTGTGCTCTGGTTGCTATTGGCAACAAAGGCCATGTCCTTACATGCTGTACAGTAATTTCAAATATTATAGGTGCATTTAGATTCTCTTAATGCATTGTGTTTGCAGCAGTAATTTGTCAGCCAATACCCGAAGAATGGATGCGCTGACACAGGTAGAAAAATAGTACGGACATCCTCCAGGGCTTACACCGTACCTACATTACATCTGTCCCCTAGAGTTTAGGGATACCAGATGACTTATTTGTGCGCATGCTGAAGCACTTGATAGTTCTAATTCCTAGTTCCGGAGCTGGATGTAGCATGATAGTTGCTGTGGAATGACAAGTTCCAGCATGCCACAGCAGCACATGAGGTGAAATCTTAATAGGGGCACAGACAGTAAAACAAATGCAAAAACCCTTCCCTGCACTATCCAAAACTAAAGACAAAACCTTTTATGCTGGAGTTACATTTAATAAATAAACATTATCCGAATAAAACCTTTACTACTTAAATCTGTACTCTAGTTAAAAACGGAGACATATGGGGAATGCTGGCACTTGTAGTTCCATGTTCCACAGCAGATAGTAGTTGTGGAATGACAAGTGCCAACATGCCACAGCAGCACATGAGGTGAAAATGAGGGGAAATCTTCTTAACAGAGGCACAGACAGTAAAAGCAAAAACCCTTCCCTGCACTATCCAAAACTAAAGACAAACCCTTTTTTGCTGGAGTTGCATAATAAATATTCCTACATTGATTTACATACAAATTCAACTTAAAGGGGTTGTCTCACTACATTTATTCATCTTACCTCAGTCCTGTTTTCTTGGTTTCAATTTGCATTCAGGGTTGTGTTTACTGGCTTCCACTAGGTTGCAGTAGAAGCCAGGTCTGTAGCTATAGCGACCAGTGCTGACAGCCTATCAGGATAGATCAAACAGGTCTGTAGCTATAGCGCCCTGAGGAGCTGATGCAGCCCATATAGGAGGGGATATCTAGGAATAGGTAGGACACTGTTAATGGACACATATTGCAAAGTGACTTGTTTTTGCAAGATCTTTAACATAAAAAGCAGCAATCCTTGTAGTGAGACAACCCCTTTCAGAACAAACCTGCAGTCTCTATATTGTGTGTAACCTGGGGACTGCCTGTATAATAGAAAGCCTTGGGTCTCTCCTGTGTGTGCTCCACTCCTGAGACATTGTATATTGTCCTAGAATGCTGCACACCTATGAAGACTATTGCTGCCCGACTCGTCATTTTTGGAGTTGATGCGATCGTCACATGCATCTTATCCACCACAGCAACCCCCGAAAGTGGCTGAAATCGCAACCCCTCCCTCTGCAGTTTACTTTAGAGAGTCCCTTTAAGGAATTGATTTCTAGGACAGTGCAGTGAATCAGCCGGGACCATGTGCTTTCTATTACCATATTAGTGGAAGGAATGTGTCTGCGTTGGACGACAACATCATTAGGATGTGAAGTGCGTTTCAGTGGAAGAGGCGTCGTTTTCTGTATTGCTTTTGGCTGCGGAGCCATGGGGGTTTCATGGTGTTTCCCTGTAGAGTTCAGCCGCGGTTCACCCATGACACTGTACAGGAGGATTGTCAGGACTGCTCGCGGTCTTTCCCATAACACCATGTCTGGAATTTATGATCTAAGCTCTTTCCAGTCTAATACTCCTCCTGAACTTCATGTACTGTCCAAGGAAGCAATACCAGTAGGATTCCCACAGTTGTATGTGGGTGTTTTTGTTTTTTTTTTAGTATACTTAGTGATGTAAACTCATTGCAGTTTTACGTTTCCTCTTTTTGAAATCGTGTCGCTCTGCGTTGCTTCATTTAGGATTTCATACCGTATTGCAGCAATGTATTCTGCTTACTACAGCTAGCTGCCATGTGCATGAGGTTTACAAACATGTTGGAAGACCCGGAGGCCCACCACTATAAAAAAAAAAAAAAAAAAAAAATTGGTTTCTAAATTCTTTTTTCCTATTTTCCAAATGCGAGTGTCGTAGCTTTTGCACTAGTACCGAGTTCACACGACGTTTGTTAAATACGTTTTCGGGTACAAACAATGTTCAAGTATGATTACGTTGATTTCAATGTAAAATATGTATTGTCCTTTCAGATGTTTTACATACATTTTTGCATTGCGTTAAACGGATGCGTTAAGAGTTGACACATCAATTCTTGATCCGTTTAACGCATTGAAAAGCCCATAGCAACAATAGGGATACGTTTCTGCAGTCGAGAGAACGTATCCAAAAATGTACCACGCTTTGTGGTATGTTAATGGATGCGGTTTGACGCGATACGTTTTACAAAATATACGTTTATACTATTGCAAAAATGTATCCAGGACGCGATGTGAACATACCCTAATGCCAAATTCGCACAGTGTATAGTGGCACATACTGTGGGCGCCGCTATGTTATTAGAACTACGTGCACATCTAAGCACTCCGGCCCCCGTTCACCCTCCTTACACCAGTGCGTTAAGGGTATGTTCACACGAGCAAATTTCGCTCTAATTTGAGCTACATGCGCGCCAAAATTACGGCGATCCCTAGTTCTCGTATAGAACTATGGATTACGCCTCCTCTCCCCGCTCGTACAGATAAGTGACATGTCAGTTACTTGCGCCGCGAGTAATGCATGTCAGTGGGGCCGCCAGGCTGCTGAACCCCCGCACCGCGGAAGTATGCGCTGATCAGCACCACTCCCAAATCAACTTGCGTCATTGCGGCCGTACTGTACGCAATTACACCGTGTGAACATAGCCTAAGCGCGGGAAAGAAGTGACGTCACTTCTTTCTCCAAGGGCACAGTATGTGCCGGGGAATGAGTGCTATGATTTTACTGTATTTGCAGGGCGTTTTTTGGGTGCATTGCAGAGCAATTACGCTGTATTGTCACAGGTCTGCAGCTAGCACAGCTCCCATAGCAAACATTTGACCATATTTTGAGAGGAAATCTCAAACACTACAGTAATTTAAAAAATTCATATACTTTATTTAGAACATACATAATCTATTGTCATTTTTTAATATTTTTAATATAACTACAAAAAGCATGGTATACAAAGCTCCTAACCATCAGATCTCAGAAAATCAAAGGAAAGATATCCCCATATACATCTAGTCATAAATACAACAGTATAGTACAAAGAAATAAATTATAATAAATACCCGACCTTGATAGATCATCGTAATTGCAGTGCAAATGCCTATTGTAGGGTTGATGGGAGAGCAGATACCACGCGCCCCAACGCGCGTTTCGCAGTGCACTTCGTATAATATTATAATTGTCACTACTTCCTCCACAGACATGTCTGCCCCCCACCTTCTGTCTCTTTCCCCCTTTTTGTAGATTGTAAGCCCTCGCGGGTAGGGTCCTCTCTCCCTCTGTCGTGCCAATTGTCATTATCCCTTATCACTGTACTCGTTTGACTTATGTTATGTATGTAACCCCCTTGAATGTACAGCGCCCTGAAATCAATGGCGCTTTAAAATAAATAATAATAATAATCTATCAATGTCGGGTATTTATTATAATTTATTTCTTTGTACTATACTGTTGTATTTATGACTAAATGTATATGGGGATATCTTTCCTTTGATTGATTTTCTGAGATCTGATGGTTAGGAGCTTTGTATACCATGCTTTTTGTAGTTCTATTGTCATTTTTTAATATTTTTAATATATTATGTATGTTCTAAATAAAGTATATGAATTTTTTAAATTACTGTAGTTTTTGAGATTTCCTTTGTTATAGGTGTAATGTCGAATTGTGGAGTTCTCAATATATGATATTTATAGCCCATGTAATTGGATAGGTGTTCCATATTTTGAGAGGTGAGCACTGGTTAATTATTTCACTTTTTTTAATTGTAGCTAAGTCCTGAAAGTCTAATCAACTAAAAAATTCTGAAGTCTTTAAATTTAGATTTTTCTGTGCTGTATGTAACCTCCCTTATGTGTAAAGGAGCAGCAGCATTTAGTGCTTGAAATTGGTTTTCCTTGTAAAACTACAATCCCCAGGCTCATTTGCTTTGTCTATTTTCCTTGCACGCTCCCTGTTTCCTACCTCAAAAGCCTTGGGAGGCAGGATTAGAGAGACATGACTTCAAAGTTTGTCCTGAAAAAGCCAAGCTATTTGATCTCCTGATCTACTGGGCTTGTGCAGTAACCCCACAAAAAAATGTTTTGAAAGTACATAACAAAATTTGAGAAATATTAAGTGTTTTTTTTTTTTTTTTAATAAGTTAGCTGAGAACTTTTCCCCAGTCTACAGGATTTGTAATGCTTGTTGGAGTTTTGCATAGAACGTTATTTGTTTTCTAATGACCCTTAGGGGCCGTTCACACGGCTTATTTCAGCCGTATTGCGCTGCAGTACGGCCGAAATCCGTGCCAGGCATTACGGTAATCCACAGTTCTCATAGAGAACTATGGATTCCGTCTCTGAGCGGGGAGAAAGTGACATGCACATTATCCCGGTGGGATATGTGCCGTGGATAATGCATGTCTATGGGGCCAGCGAGCCCCCGCCCCTGCTGCACTGTGCCGGCGTAATTGTGGGGCGAAATCCGTGTGAACCGGGCCTTAGATTTTCATCTGACAGACAACCAACAGTGGGGCTTAGACAAAGCAGTGGGGGAGAGCATTTTCTTCGGGCAGTTGCCTTGCGCTCAGACCGAGGTTTGGAAGGGACAGAATTCTTATAAATCCCAAGTCAGATGTAAGAACAGGTTGAAAACACAATTTAATTTTTTTTGGGTATGCTTTCAATAGTGTGTTTCTTTAGACCAGGGGTCTGCAACGTCTGCTCTCCAGCTCTTGGGAAACTAAAACTCCCATCATGCATTTATATAATCTATATCCATAGGCATGATGGGAGATGTAGTTTCCCAACAGCTGGAGAGCCGACGTTGCAGACCCCTGCTTTAGACAAAAATCTTGATAGGCATTGTGAATGTGGGAGACCAGATCCACGGCCGGGTTCTCTTATTTTTCTTCAATATTGGTATCCAGTTGGTTTCTTCTCTCGCGTCCTTTACTACCTTAGGATCCTATACACATGACTGTCTCGTTTGGAAATCCTGTTTTCCTGGCGGGGGCTGTTTTCTAGGACGGCTTATTTTCTGAGTGATTTGCAGCAAACTGATCAATGCACGAAAAGTTACATTACTGCAACAGGACAGCAGTCGGATTGAAGTGAATAAATTGTGATGCTGCAGGGACCATTACACGCCGTGCCTGGGATCGGCTGGCATTTAGTTCTAGAGTTACGGGGACAATTAACTGCGTTCTTTCAGAATCTCGCTTACTATTCTGCCTCAAGGCATCAGACTTGTATATGATGATTAGAAACGTTAGTGTACGCACTTCACCACACATCATGGGTACCCAGGCTATCCGTGGTCGATTTAGATGATGATCTACTACATTAAATGGTCTTTTTTTTTTTCATTCCTACTATACCATCAGAGACTGCACGATTCATTACGTTTCATTAAAAGAAGGCTGTGTTCAAAAAGAAGACCCTTTTATGCCTTGCACTTGGGATAACACTCCCTTAGAGGGTGGGGGTAGAATCTTAGGGACCATTTACACGGCACAGGACAAACACCGGTCGGTTTATCCGACTGGTATTTGTCCGGTTTGTGTGCCGTGCATACGGCTGTGGGAGGACAGCTTTTCTCTGCGATTAGCTGTGGGAGGACAGCTTTTCCCTTTACATTCACTTGTTCATATTCCGTCCGCAAACCGGACGGAAGAATGAACATTTAAGGGCATGTCCCCACGGCACGGATTTTCGGCCGTCTTTTCAGGTGGTTTGCGGTTTTGCAGACCGCCTGAAAAACCGTCCGAAAATGAACAGAACGGGGCGTTATGGAAAACCCGTGCAGCAGTCCCCACTACACGATTTTGCCGCCCGAAAAGTATTGAGCATGCACATTCTTCCGTCCGGTTTCGGGACGGAATATGTGCATCTCAATGTGAAGGGGGAGGGCTTTTCTCCGCTCATAGTGGTGAAAAGCCGTGTCGCCCTTACCCTCCCGCGGTCGTGGGACGGCCACAAAACAGTGCAAATACCGGTCGCATGAACCGACCGGTATTTGTTACTTGCCGTGTAAACGGCATGTGTTTCGGGCGGAAAACCCGTGCAGTGGGGACTGCTGCACGAGTTTTCCCATAGCGGCCCGTGTAAAAGTTTGCGGCCGGTTTTTCAGACGGTTTGCAAAACCACAAACCGTCTGAAAAAACGTCCGCAAACCAGTGCTGTGGGGACCTGCACTTAGGGTAAGGTTTAGCTCTACCATGTGTCTCAAATTCAGTGCCCACTGCCTGAATCTGTCCCACCGCATCATTTAAGTGGCCTGTGAGAGCTCCGACACAATGAGCTGGATGGATAAGGTCCAGATGCAGAAGGACTAGCTCTCCACTTTATTAGGCAAATGCAGAGGCGTTGGTCCCAGCTCAGGGAGCGTGTACTACAATGGGTTCAGAGCACCAAAATGCACACCGTTCTGTTCAGCAGCTCTGTGGCACAGCTTTGACAGCCCTACCCAGGTACCCTGGCCATTCTCCAATGGCCCTTTTGTAAGCAATCATAATGCTAATGTGGTCCTCAGTGAAAATGAGTTTCACACCCCTATCTAAAAGCTAGATGGCCTAAAACTAGGCAGGACGGGTTAAAGACGCACCAAATATCACAGTGGCTCATACAGTGTGATAGATGTGGCACATGTTAGATATGTGGACACTTTACCCTTATGCCATCCTTGCTTGGCTTACCTTAGACTAGTATGTTGAGCCAAAATTGTGAGCCACACTATTAATAAGTGGCACGTTTTAGAGACTCCTCTTAGCCATTAGTCTTTTTCTAGACTTCTTCAAAACGGTGCAAAAAGAGTCTAAAATGCATAGAGTATCTGGGACAACGCGTATACAGCAGTTTTTTGGCACAGTTTGCACATATTGCTGGGTAATTCTGCCATTTAGTGTCTTGTATCGCCCTTCAGGACTAGCTCTAGACAGAAGTTTGTAAGACTTTCCCAGTTGTAAAAGGGTATTTCTAATCTTTGGAACCACCATCGATCACAGTTCAAGTTAATAGAACCCTAGTACCCTACGCAGCAGATGAAGGTACTAATCCAATGGAACCGTAGTTTTCATGGTTGGTGGACCCCCACTGATCGTAATGTAGCTATAGTATACATCAACGCTGTCTCTCTACTAGTTCCTTTTTTCTGTGGACAGGAAGTGGTCATTGCCGCGTAACCCACACATTTAAGGAAGTGATCCTATTATGCCTTTTCTTTCTATTGTGAATTTCTTTTTTTACGTTGGCCAATTATCACCATTTCCTTGTTAATTAACCAGTGTGAATGAAAATGATAGAGCGAAGGCGCATCCCTGTCACTTTGAAGCTTATAAATGATAAGGGTTGTTGGTTGTTAACAAGCCGTCATGACTGATGAAGATCATGAGCAGCATGGTCTGTGGGCATTACCACCTAGTACAGGGCTCTCATTAGAGTCTTTGCTTGGTAACAATGGCTCTCCTGGCTCCAAGAACCATAGAATGGAAATGACCAGGGTTTCTGTCTTCCACTAGATCAACACTGTAGGGTTATTAGTTGGACTTGCTGGATCAGTGTCTCTTTCCAACCTTATCTATGTTACCAATGGATCTTCAGCCACACTCGTCAGTGGTTTAAGAAAAACGTGAAGACACTTTCACTTTAACGGGGTTGTATCATTACATTAAATGGTCTTCAGAATAAGGGGACAGTGAAAACAAGCAACTTTGCAATTGGATGTCATTAGCAAAGCTGCCTTGTTTTCACGGTCTCCCTTATCTTCGTTTTGTGTAAACACAGTTCCCTAGAGCCGGTCAGATTCCTCCTCCTTTCATTTCATTGGCTGACGGCTCTACTAATTTACATTCTGTCTGGCCTACAGTCGTATTCATGGGAGCGAGCATTTCTGCCTCTCTCACTCAGAATAAGGGGCCGGCAACATTTCACTCTGCACAGCCAGCAGCTCCACAGTGACATTGCAGCTGCTTCTACAATCAGAAAACAGCAGAATTGTGCCTAATGCTGCTGCATGTAAACATAGATGGGAGACAGATCTGTGCTGCTCTGGATGAGTTCATAGAAGACTGGATTCAACTGTAAAAAACCTCCAGCTGTGAGAGGAGAAGAGATCAGTGCACTGGGTTCATAGAAGGCTCTCTAGACTGAATGCAGGCCTGTGGTATGTAAACCTACAGCTCTTACAAAATAAGACTGCATAGGGAGAGGATGACACAGTGACATGTGGACTCAGACAGAGAGGGGGAAGAGCACACTAACTAGGGAGCGAGCATGAACAGTGAAGGGGGGGGATGATGTCATCCCCCTATAGTTAAGAAACACCCAGCTGGGAGGGGAAGAAACACCCCTGGATTTCAGTAACTGAGAAACTGAAAGTACAATGAAACATACGAATTGATGAAGCGATACATCCCCTTTAACATGTCAATTCTTTGACGCAGCGGACGCCCTATTTAAAACTATAGGACGCGTTTCTGCTGCAGCACACCTTGGGTGCATGTTGGATGCGTTTTACGCAGCGCTTTTTAGTACATTTTTCGGATCCAAAAACGTATTCAAAACGCCGTGTGCCCCTTATAGTCACTGTCCATTATCTTCAAGATGCGCTCCTCAGTTGGATCTCTGACTGATCCAGTTAGTAGAGAACTGCTATTCTTTATTTTATCCCTTTTTATTTATGTAACTGTTTCTACTCCATTTTATATACTGCATGTCTTTTGTAACAAAGCACTGTACCTGCATATTAAATCCTAAAACTTTTTAATATTTTTGCGTTGTTCCCCTAAAGAACCTTCTCCCCACAGAGTAGAAAAGGATGAGTTCACGTGACACGTTTGAAGAAGTGCCATTCCCTCACACTTGGAAGCACAGAATTTTAACGAGAAAATGACGCTTAGGCTATGTTCTCATGACTTATTTTGGGACGGATTTCGTTCCGTATTTCGCGCTGTACTGCGTGAATTACGGGTTGAAATCCGTCCCAGTCTTTACGGTAATCCACAGTTCTCATAGAGAACTATGGATTACGTCTCCTCTCCCCGCTCGCCGTATTTCGTGAGCGGGGAGAAAGTGACATGTCCGTTATCCTGGCGGGATACGCGCCATGGATAATGAATGTCTATGGGGCGGGCGAGGTGCCGGCGCCTTACCCCCGCTGCACGGCACACGGCGTACTTGCGGGCGAAATCCATCCCCAAAATTACGCCTAGATAAGCCGTGTGAACATATTGTCCGAGGTAGATTTCTGCCTCCTATACTTTTGTATTGTCAGCGAGTAGACCGCCTCAAAGAATTGACTTGTCAGTTGTTTAAGGGTGCTTACAGAACGTGCCGAAAAGACTGAAGACTTTGATTTTACTATGTAACCAATGGGAGGGCGTCTTCTACTTTCAGTTTCCAGTCGTTTTTTACCCTTATTTTTGGACGGATTTTTTGACTGCTAGAGGGCATTTGGCACTTGAGTATCTGGTGCGTGCATATTCAAGTGGTGAAAGTGTTGGTATTCCTGGGAGTGTGCAATCGTTTGGGCATTGTGTTGTGCTCAATTTGTAGCTCGAGTAAGGAGCAAGTGTTAGAGTAACACGTCTTTGTGGTTATACCCACATTTCACGGGTGAGAGGCTTATGTGTGCCTGAGACAGATCGTGGTGTTTAAGTCCCTCCTATGTGTCCTCTCTCCTTCTCTTTGCTATTAGATTGGTGGCAGCGGTGGGATAGACTCTCCTGGGCCTATGTAGGTATCTCTCCTTTCTCTGACACCTGTATTTTTGCTGATGGAGGATAAGTAACCTATATATCTCACAGTTGTCCTTCTATATGGCCCTGTCTCTCCCTCTATAACTGGTCTCCGTACATGTTCGCTTATGGGTAATCGTGTGTCTCAGTATAATGGTGAGCTACTTGCTCTCTTCCCCCCTCTGTATATTTGCAGTCTCTAATATTTTCTTATTTCTTGCTTTCACCATATTTGCAACATCTCTTGTGTATTTTATCCCCAAACTCCAGGGATCGGGTTGATTGTAGGTTGTGCGGGGCTTATGTATTGACTCTCAATAAGCAAGATCTAGTCCCTGATATCTGAACAGTTCGCTTGTTTCTGTTCTGCTCTCTGACCCCTGAGATCTGCCGTTCAGGTAGCTTTAATTTGTGGTGTTCGCTCCGAACTGAGGACGAGGACTGAATGTTTTACATCCCAAGTTATTTCTCGTACCTTTGGGCTGCACTTACGGTCTCTGTACTATTCATTATTTGATGAATTTTCAGCATATTTTTCCTCGGTATGTTTTTTTTTTTTTTTCTTTTTCTTTTTTTTTTTCCTTATTTTAAAACTAGAAGACCTTGCTCTTAATCTTTTGTTACATAAGACATCATGAAGGCACTTTGCAGGCTGGAAGCAGGTGTTCCCGCAGCTGTGTCTCTGCGGTGATGGCCGCACAGTTCTTGATGATGCACAGCAGGTCTCTCAAGTGTCCCGTGTTCAGCGGGAGAATCTTCTAGGTCAGGTTTCTATCTGTCTGGATTCACACGGGGCTAAACTGATGCAGTCACCACTGTTGCATATCCCAAAAGAGCCTTGGTTTGAAATCTAATGTTCCTGCCGTGTCAAGTGAAGAGTGTCCATAGGTTTTAGCAATGCCAGGAACAGAGGTCTAGTTAATAAGAAGGGATGCTTACAATCAAGAACGCCCCCCCCCCCCCCCCCATACTTCTAACTTGTCAGGACCTAAAAGATCATATGGGATCTTGTTAAGGGGGATGTATCGCTTCTTTAGTTCGGCTGATTCATACTGATCTCGGCTTCTCAGCTCTAGAAATGCAGGGGCGTTTCTTCCCCTCCCAGCAGGGTGACATCATCCCCCCTTCACTGTTCATGCTGGCTCCCGAGACTCCCCCCTCCTCCCCTCTCTGAGTCCACATGTCACTGTGTCTCTCCCTATCAGTCTTATTTTGTAAGAGCTGTATACAAACCACAGGCTGCATTCAATCTAGAATGATCACTGATCTCTTCTCATCTCACAGCTGGATATTTGTTACAGTTGACTCCAGCTTTCTATGAACGGCACAGATCTCCCTTCTATGCAGGAGAGTTAGGCACCGAGACACAAATGTGCTGTTGTCTGATTGTAGAATCTGCTGCTGGTTGTTTCTGCTAGGTGTACAGAGAGAAATTGCTACGGCCCCTTAATCTGAGTCAGAGAGGCAGGGATCGACATACAGTTGTGCTCTTTCCTGATTTGTAGAAGCCCTGCAGTGTTATTTTGTGTCTTCTGGCTGTTCAGAGTGAAAATGTGCCGGTCCCTTACTTTGAGTGAAAGGCAGGAATGCAAGCTCTGTGAATACCAACCAGGGCCCGAACAGAATGTAAATGAGCTCTCAGCTAGTGAAATGCAAGGAGGAGGAATCCGACCAGCATTGGAGATCAGTGTAAACAGAAACAGAAGATAAGAAAAACTGTGATAACAAGACAGCTTTGCTAATGACATCCAATTGCAAAGTTGTTTGTTTTCACTGTCCCCTTATTCTGGAGACCATTTCATGAAATGATACAACCCCTTTAAATGGGAAAGTTGTATTTAATCTGACAGGATATAGTCAAACTGAAACCTATTGATGTTGATGAATAGTCTGGTAAAAATTTGCATTTTATGTAATAAAATTTGACTATATATATATATATATATATATATATATATATATATATATATATATATATATATATATATATATATATAGTATAATATATATTATTAAAACTATTTTAACATTTTGCTGGTTATATTATATTTTATAATTTTTAGTTTTCCTTTTTATTTACTCCAGCCTAAAGAGGATGGCTAAAATTTGAAATCAAACTCTTCTCGAACCCCCCCTGTGCTACTAGATATAAGCCACAGGGAAGCATGTGGGTTTGTTTCTCAATTGTAGACCATTTTTCTGAAGGAAATATATACAGTTGAACCAGAAGTTTCCATCCACTATATAAAAAGACACATCTGCATGTTTTTCTCACCATCTGACATGAAATCAGAATAAACCTTCCCCATTTTAGGTCAATTAAGAACCAAAATTATTTGTATTTGCCAAATGCCAGAATAATGTATTATAATTTTATTTATTATTAAGCGAATTATTTGAAGAACAATATTTCTGCACCTTATTTTAGTTTGTGTTTAATATTCTGTGGTTTAACATTGACTGTTTTATGCTTAAAGCAGTAAGTGATGTTGCATCCAGAACGTCGCCCCTTACTTCTGCATGCAGTATAGAAGCGCTGGCCTTCTGACTAGCGCACATGCTTGGTAGATGACTATCTGCGAGTCAAGAGACTGGCGCTTCTATAGTATAGCTGTCTGCCTCTTTCCCCTGAACCCCGTGTAACACTACTTTTGTAAAGTGTGAGGTTTGGTTCGCGGAGGACAGTGGGCGGCTACAGTATAGAAGTGCTGGCCAGCTAACTGGCACACGTGCTCAGCGGATAAGTAACTACTGGGCAAGTACGCTAGTTCGTCAGCAGGCCGGCACGCCCTCCCTGAACGAAACATCACATTTCACAAAAGTAGTATAACCCAGCATTGGGGAAGGGTGGTGGATGGCTTTACTATGTAAGCGCCAACCTCCTGACGAGCGCGCATGCTCACCGGATAGCTATGTACTGCGCATGTACACTAGTCAGAAGGCCGGCGCTTCTATAGTGCATGTAGAAATAAGGGCTGACGTTCTGAACACCTCGTCATCACTTGCAGCCTTAAACAGAAAACTGTCAATAATATTAAATCACGGACCCGTCTTAATCTCAAAGATACTAGCCCTCTATCACACCCCCACTGCTAAGTTGAAAATTAATAGTACCCTTTCAGACTCATTTACAATAACCAATGGAACACGACAGGGATGCCCCCTATCTCCCCTCTTATACGTCCTGGTGATGGAAAACCTACTATCCGCGATACGCAATAACCAGGAGATAACTGGAATCAGCATTGCAGGAACTGAATACAAGTTTTCGGCCTTTGCAGATGACCTCTTAGTATACCTAACTAACCCAGTCACATCTCTCCCACCCCTCATGTCTACACTTCGTACCTTTGGGGTTTGGTCCAAGTCCGAAGCGTTGAATGTGGGTCTGCCCTCTTCTGTCCTCCACCAGCTCAAATCTAGTTATTCCTTTATGTGGCCAGCTAGAGGACTGTCCTACCTGGGAATTATTATCCCGACTGCCCTGTCGGATATTCTCTCCCTTAATTTTGAGTCCACCCTTAGGAAAATCACTCTGGATCTCACCCTATGGAACAAGCAGTGTTTCTCTTGGTTTGGTAGGGTTAACATTTTGAAGATGGTAATTTTTCCTCGTATACTTTATTTGTTGCAGACAATCCCTATTCACATCCCAAATTCCTTCTGGCACAGGGTACAACGCCTTTTTACCTCATTTGTCTGGCCCTCTGCCCGCCCTAGACTTTCTTATTCGGTTCTGACAAGACACAAGACCATAGGCGGATTAGGGCTACCAGACTGTAGGAAATATTATCTAGCTTCAGCATATGCACGGCTGTTGGATATGGTGTGTCAGGATGATAAAAAGATCTGGATGCGCGTAGTGTGTCCTCCCTGTCTCTCCTGTCGCTCCCTTGGATCTGGACCCCCGCCCTAGGAAACCGGTACCACCTCTCATACACTGTCAAGCATACTCTGGCTTCAGTCCGCTCGCATAAAACATACCAGATTCTAATTGATAGGTTAGGACCTCTTATGCCAATCTCGGATAATCCCTCTTTTCCACCAGGTCTGGGCCCGCGCCCCTTTTTTGTTGGATCTAAACTTACTCCCTTACGCCTTGGCCAAGTGATGAGGGGAGGGGGAGTAGGCTTCTCCCACTCCCAGGCCTGATAATTGGCTCTACTACTCGAGCCTCATCAGCCTTCCAATACAACCAGCTGCAGCATTTTATTTCCTCTTTGGGCAGCACGTTTAATTCCCAAAGGCCTCTCACCAGGTTCGAACAAATGTGCCTTGGACATTCACCCCCGCGACATTGTATTTCTGTGCTTTATCGGGAGCTTTCCGCTCATGATCAGCTGGAACTCCCTTCCTATTGTGCAGCTTGGGAAAAAGACCTGGGAAGGCAGTTTTCTCCTGCACAATGGCATAAATGTTTTAGCCTTACCCACAAAGCCACTGTAGCAACAAAAGCCCAAGAGACGGGCTTCAAAATCCTGACCCGTTGGTATAGGGTCCCTCACTTGCTCCACAAATGGTACCCTCAGGTTCCCGAAACCTGCTGGCGCTGTGGGGCCCCCGGGGGAACCATGCTCGAACCATGTTCGACAGAGAGTGCCCTTCTGTCGAACCTTTGGGACACAGTACATGTCACCATCAGGGAAATCTCGGGCCTATCTATCCCCAAAACCCCTGAAGCAGCTTTGTGGTTTATGGTGGACATGGGAGCCTCCACATATAAACAATCCCTGCTCCGGCATCTACTGCAGGCAGTAAAAACGGTTATCCCCAGGCGATGGAAATCGTCAGGTCCGCCCTCTTTTGAGGACTGGTTTCTGGAGGTCTCTCGTGTTTACCATATGGAGGAGCTTCTGGTAAACAATTTAAAGACTCTCCTGCCTTCAGCGCCCTCAATACACGGACTAGTGCTGTACCTGTAGGATCTGGTCTTACCCAGTAAAGGCCATGACACTGTTCATCTTGCCCCTTCCCTCCTTCCCAGCCCCTCACCATGCCCGCTTCCCTCTCCTTTCTTTTCTCCCTCCCCCTCCCCCTTTTTTATTTTATTTTCCTTTTCTTCCCCTTCTCTCTCTTCTGTGTGTGTGTGTCATCGTGTTCTCTGTTTTGTTGATCTGTCTTGTTAGTTTATTCAGTGGCTACAGCACCTGAGTCGGTTTCATGCTTTCATTCGGGACCCTTAACTTAAAAGCCGTTTGATAGATTTACTTTTTTCTTTCCTTTTTCTGGTACTGAACTTATCTCAGAATTGTTAGTTTTCCTGGTTGCATTTGCATCACATGCTTCTGATTATCCTGGTATTTGGAACTGTCACTCTTGTAAATATTTCTTAACGCGATTAATACTGTATTCTTTTTGTAATCAGTCTGCCATTAACGCATTTATTGTTCTATTATATATGCATGCTCTGTTCTGATCCCTGTTGTAATAAACGTTGTTGAATTCGAAATAATATTAAACCGCATAATATAAAACCTATAAATTAAAGCGTAGTAATATTGTTTTTCACATAATTAGCTTAATTAAATAAAAAAAAAATGCCTTGGACAACCCCCTTTAACATTTTATATTGGGGATAAAGGGATCTACATGCTTCATCAGACATTTCAAGTTTCGTGCTACCTTGTTGTTTCTCTATATCGGATACTCTCCAAACCACTATTCACAGTCTCCACGCCTGAGATAAAAGTAGCAGGGTATGAGGTGGAGCTGCACGCACACCCTTTATTGTTTGTTTGTTTTTTTAAAGAAATAAAAGTATAAAAACATGTAATATACCACCGCGCTAAACCAGCCGATCTTAGGGAGCTTTCACACAGCACGGTTTTGGTGCAGTTATAACTGTGCTCCAATCAAACTGCCTTTATTACCAACAGCTTCTTTCGGTTGTCTAAATTGTTCAGAGGAGTGTTTCCAGTAAGTTATCGATGACTGTGTGTGAAGTCTTGTGGATTTCAAACACACTAAGGCTATGCTCACACGATGTACTGTGGCACATACAGCACGCGTCACAGTAAATCGTGTGTTTCGGGAGCTTGCGCTAATACGCGCGTACTCCCGTGGCGTGACATTCATTACTCGTGGCGCATATTCGCCGTGAATTGACATGTCACTTTTCTCCCCGCATGTACAATACGATTGCATTATACGAGCGGGGAGAGGAGGCGTCATGCATAGATCTCTGAGAGCTATGGATTACTGTAATTGCGGAGCGCAAATACGTGGCGAAATGTGCGCTGAAATTAGCCCATGTGAACATTCCCTAATTGAATACTCACTTTCCAAGCAGTTCAGATGAGCGAAAAACCGTGCTGGTAGTAAAGTCAGTTTAATTGGAGGGCAATTAAATGCACCAAACCTGCGCTGTATGAAAGCACCCTAAGGGGCCGTTCACACGGCTTATTTCGCTCCTCCCAGCTCGGCGAATCCGCCGGGCGGGGAGAAAGTCACTTGCACATTATCCAGACGCAATATGCGCCGTGGATAATGCAAGTCTATGGGGACGGCGGGCCGCGCCCCCGCCCCTTGTTCAAGCCGGAATTGCGAGTGAATATGGCCTAAGGGCTCGTTACCACAGCAGAGAGCAAATACCGGTCGGATTATCCAACCTGTATTTGCCTTGTTTTGCGCCCGTGCACACACGCGATTAGCGGAGAAAAGTGCTCCCCCTTCGCATAGACATGTGCATATTCCACCCGAAAACCGGACGGAAGAATGAACATGTTCGATGTTTTTCGGACCGGCGGCGGTCTAAAAATCCGTCTGGCAGAAAATCTGTGCAGTGGGGACTGCAGCACATATTTTCCATTAGGCCCCGTTCACACGGCTTATTTGCCGACGGATTGGCGCCGTATTCCGCACCGGATTTGCGCTTCAATACGGCGCCAATCCGTCGGAGTCATTACGGTAATCCACTGCTCTCATTGAGAACAGTGGAATCCGTCGCTCCTCCCCGCTCGGCAAATCCGCCGGGCGGGGAGAAAGTGACATGCACATTATTTACGGCGCGGACGCGCCGTGAACAATGCATTGTCTATGGGGCCAGGGAGCGGAGCCCCCGCCGTGCTCCGGCCCCCCCCGCCCTGCCCCGTATTCACGGCGGATTTGTGCGCTCAATACGACGCACAAATCCGCCGTGAATAAGCCGTGTGAACACGGCCTTAAGGTCAATGTTAAAAGTTGTTACCCGGTTTACAGATGGTTTTCAAAACTGAAAACCGTCTGTAAAACCGGGTGAAAACCCGTGCCGTGGGTACAAGCCCTAAGGGTGCTGTCACACGGTGCGCTTTTGATGTGTTTTTTGGATGCGTTTTTTGTGCAGGAAGGCACATCAATTAATGCTATACATTGTTGCACAAAAAACGCATCAAAACCGCACCGTGTGAAAGCACCCTTACTGCCCTCCAATTAAACTGCCTTTATTACCAGCAAGCTTCTTTCAGTTGTCTAAATTGTTCAGAAAAGTGTTTCAAGCAGGGCTGTGGAGTCGTGGAGCCGGTGGCTATTTTGTAGGAGTCGGAGTCGTCAAAAAATGGACCGACTCCGACTCCCAAAGTCGATAATAAGGTGGTCCAGTTAGTTCGATGCAAGAGGAATTGGGTCCGGCCAGTGCTACTGCTCCCAATATCTTCAGCCTCATCACATGAGGAGTGTAATTGATGACATGGAGCAAGCAAAGCGCTGCCCCAGGGGAAAAGATTCTGCTCCCAGGGCAAACAGATTTCAGCAAAATTTTTCACCTGCTTTCAAAGAAGTAAAAGAGTTCAACCTTTCATCAAAACTGTCTGTGGCTGAGGCAATTCCTTTATACCCTGATATTGTTAGAGATGTTGCCCCTGTGGTCACCGCTTTGCCACCAACCCAAGTTATTGTAGAGAGGCCGTTCTCTAGCCTGGAAATAATGAGATCAGATGTGAGGTCATGTATGCAGGATCTGATGGAGGCAATACTATTTTTCAGAACAAATTCAGAGACTCCACAAATGTTCCTGCAGTGTTTTGCATTTTTACAATTTTTTTGTGTTCTAAAGTCGTATCCAATAAATATATTTTACACTGACAAGCAAAATGGTAACAATGGTTTGAACTTGTGACTTTCAGGCTCCATATCTCTCCATCCACTATAGCTTTGTACATGAGGCTACCGTAATTGTATATAGTCATCTTACCGATCTTATACATAAATTTGACTTGCAAGTATTTAGCATTTGCTTAGTTACAGTTTTGCTCCTAAAAATCAAAATGTTAATTTTTATTATTTTGTTAGTATTTGGGAAATCTGCCTTTTGGTTTTCAATACTGCCTAAATCCTTCTGGGCTCTGAATCAGATTCAAGCAGGTCTTGACCAAAATCTGATCCCTGGTCTCTTCTACACATTCCCAATGTTGGTGCAGAGTGGACTTGGATACAAATACAGCTTTTTCTTCAGCTCTACCCACATGTGTTTAAAAGATCAAAACATTGTTACCCTTTTGCTCGTCAGTGTCTGTTCTTCCTAAATAGCTTGATTATTGTATCATAAGGTGATAAATAGCCGGATGGGACCATTTTACTACAGTAAAGTTATTACTTAAACATGCGCCGTGTATGAGGGAGTCAGGAGTCGGAGGTTTGGGAAATTGAGGAGTCGGGGCTTTGGCTTGCCGACTCCACAGCCCTGGTTTCAAGTAAGTAATCAATTACTGTATTTGAAGTCTTGTGGATTACAGACTCACTAATTGATTCCTCACTTTTCAAACAGTTTAGATAAGTGAAAGAAGCTTGCTCGTAATAAAAGCAGTTTAATTGCAGCGCAGTTAAAACTGCACCAAAACTGCGCTGTGTGAAAGCAGCCTAAATGCGTTAATCACACTCGCCATCTGTTCTATAGTATAATCAAACACCACTTAGCCCAAAGTATATCCATAAAAATATCCATAAAAATGAGCCAAAATAGCAGAAATGACCGCTGGCTTACCCAAAAGGTGGATCACCCGTCTTCTTTTCCACAATAAGGGCATGTTCACACGGAGGTTTTGGCCGCTGGTTTTGCCGCGGCTCTCACCGTGGTTCCCGCTGCCAAAACCTCGCCGCAAACTCGCGGCTCCCGCCGCGGGTTTGCGGGGCGGGTGGTGGGCGTGGTCTCGGCGCGGGAGGGGCGTGGTTTGGCCGCGGCGTGTGAATATTAACGCGGTTTCCAATAGGAAACCATGTTGATAAACTAGGCGCGTTTTGGCCGCGGAACCCGCGGCCATAACCGCAGCCAAATCAGTCGTGTGAACAGAGCCTAAAGCCGCAATAATTCTCCTTACTCTGATAAACTAACCAGTGTACGCTCCAGCCGGCAGCGCTCACTTCTCTGACTAGTAGATCTGGTGACGTCACCCTCATTGCGTTTCCGAATAAACGTATTCCTTCGTCAGGGGTAAGCTGTACTATGTAAGCGCCAGCCTCCTGACGAGCGCGCATGCTCCGCGGATAGTTATATACTGGGCATGTACGCTAGTCAGTAAGGCCATGTTCACACGGCTTAAAATGGGCCGTATTTCGGTTCGTAATTACGCGGCGAAGTGCGCAAATTACGGGCTGAAAATGGCCCATTCATTACGGTAATCCACAGTTCTCATAGAGAACTATGGATTACGTCTCCTCTCCCTGCTCGGCGAATCCACCAGGTGGGGAGATAAGTGACATGTGAATTACCAGCGGCGTATACGCGCCGCTGGTAATGCAAGTCAATGGGCCGGCAAGGTGTTGGCCCCCTGCTCACTCCCCCGCTCCCGCCCCCGGCCACACGGCGTAATTGCGGGGCGTAATTACGTCCCGCAGTTAAGCCGTGTGAAACTAGCCATTGGGGCGATGTTCTGAACACGTCGTCATCACTTTCAGCCATAACTATATCACTCTATATAACATGAAACCGCATAATATAAAACCTATAAATTAAATTGTAGTAATATTGTTCTTCACATAATTCGCTTAATTAAATAAAAAAAAAAATTGGCTTGGACAACTCCAACATTTTATATTGGGAATAACGGGATCCAAATGCTTTAGTAGTAGTATTTGTTCTACCTTGTTGTTTCTCTATGCCAGCACCTGACTCTGAGGTGGATGATGTGCAGCATATTGCATTTCTCAATTACCATATGAAATGGAGCAGACCATGCAGATGTCACTTATTTTTAGACCGTAGTCTGTCGGCTGTAACAAGAAAAATATATTTGTGTCTGTTGCTGTATTTTTTTACTGCTGTGAGTGAGACTCTTCTGTGCATTTGATGTTGGATCCTGAACCTCTGTATGTTGCGTATGCTCTTAAATTGCAGTAGTTGTACCTTCTGTCATTGTAATACATGTCAGTGTTCCCATGTGATGCCATCCTATACTTTCTGTAGGTCTGCTGATGGAATGCCCTCTCTACAAATGATCCTCGGGTATGATGGCTATGACTGTGTTCACACAGCTGGTGAGGTCGGTTCTAAAGCAGATTCAGTGCTGAAACCGTATCAGAAACAGCAGCCAAAAAACTGCAATCTACCCCTCATTGATGGAAAGGGAAAAAGAGCACACAACACTGTTTTTCGGCAGCACTGTGGGATCTGTCAATCATTGGGGTGGATTTCGGCGCTGAATCCTCATAGTAATGGAGGCTGAAATCCGTCTGTAAATTCAGCTTCAAAAAAGACCACGTCCCAAATTACAAATTGGTGTTTACAAGTCGGTGCTGTTTTTGGACGTAGATTCCAGCACTGAATAAAGGTTGCGTGAACTTACCCTTAGGCTCTATTCACACTAATAAAGTCTGACGTGGTTCTGAAGCTTTTTCTTGCCAGAAATTTTCACTTAGAGAGTCGTTTTCCACCGCTGTTTCTGATTCAGGTTTCTTCTATTGCGATTGGGTTAACCGCGTCCCCCGACCGCTACCCTGAGCAGGATCTGATTAAGATCTGCTTGAAAGAAAGAACATGTTCCTGCTTTTCCACACATGGATTTTTAGTTTGTGGTATAGAAAATTTGTGCTGTAGTTCACAGCGTGTGAACTACAGCACGGACTGACCACTCAAATGAATGGCCGTCTGTTTGCACATGGATTTTGTGGAGGAATTTATTTGGAAGCTGCGTAGAAATCCTCACTAAAATCTGTTGTGTAAGCAAATCCTTGGGGTATGGTCACACGCCGCGTTTGCGGGGCGTGCTTCAGCGCGCAATTGTGCTGCAATGCAAATACGGTAAAATCATAGCGCTCAATGAGTGCTATGATAACCCGGCGCGTATTGTGGCCCAGGAGGGCAGAGAGTAAAGATCTGGGCCGGAGATGTAAAGTTTGGTGTCCTTAACATATAGGTCGTGTTGAAAGCCATGTGATGCTATGAGCTGACCCAGACCAAGAGTGTAGACAGAGAAGAGTAGTGGGCCCAGGACTGACCCCTGGGGGACACCAACAGACAGCGGGCGAGAGGAGGAGGAGGTGAGAGGCACTGAATGTACGATCAGTGAGGTACGAGGAGATCCAGGAAAGAGCCAAGTCACTGATGCCGAGGGAGGAGAGGATGTGTAGCAGGAGGGAATGGTCGACAGTGTCAAAGGCAGAGGACAGGTCTAAGGCTGGGTTCACACGGTGGGGGTGGAGCGGGTGCTGGAGTTCGGCCCATAGACTTGTATTACCAGCGGCGCGTATACGCCGCTAGTAATTCACGTCAATTATCCCCCCCCCCCCCGCGGCGTATTCGCCGAGCAGGGAGCGGAGACGTAATCCATAGTTCTCTGAGAACTGTGGATTACCGTAATGACTGGGCCGTATTCCAGCCGTAATTTGCACACTAGGGCACATAATTATGGACTGAAATACGTCCAATTTTAAGCCGTGTGAACATGGCCTTAGAGGAGAAGCACAGAATAGTCGGCTGAGGCTTTAGCGGTTACTCGGTCACTGTGACATTGGTTAGGGCGCTATCAGTAGAGGGGTGGGATCAGAAAGTTGTACATAGCCATATTACAACACCCCCAGCAGTCTATGGGCTTCTGTGATCGCTCTGTATGCTTCTGATTTCATACAAAGGCTTTTGGAGGTTTCATATGTGATCAGACAGAAGGAAAACAAGCCCAGCATGCTACACTATGGTCTATGGGGGTACTCTGTCCTGGAATGATTGCATCTATGTGAAAGTCTAAGCTCTGTGCATGAGATGTAAGGGTATGTTCACACGACTTATTGCAGCGTGTAACCGTACGCCCCGCAATACGGCTGCTATTGTATGAAATCAGAAGCGCACAGAGCGATCATAGAAGCCCATAGACTGCTGGGGGTGTTGTAATATGTCTGTGTACAACTTTGATTGTACAGTGTCATATGTTATGTGACTGCTCCGGACAGGTCTGTTTTAGGTCATACTAGTGTTCCCTGTGAAATAACAATTCTGAAGCATCTTCTCATATAACTGTGTTATTGCTCTTAAATATATTACTGAATCAGTCAGATGGGTGTTACTGTTCCAGTTTTAAAAGGGGTTTGTCCCTGCACACACTGACAGTCAGCACTGATTGGACGGTTTCAGAAGGGGATGTTCACACGGCGTTTTTTGAGGTGTAAATTTACGCTTCCAAATCAGCTTTAAAAAAAAAAAGCCTGATTAGAGGCATTTTTTGAAGCGTATTTTGAAAAAATCGTTTCCTTTTTGTTTCCTATGGGGATTTTACAAGCGAAAAATGCCTCAAGAGTTGACATGTCACTGTGTATGACCGTGATTGCGTCTAAAAATATGGCTCACAGTTACACTTGTGAAATGAAATTCATGTGAACAACAAGATGGATTTTACATTGTGGTCAATGAAGGAAGATTTGTCTGAGACGGATTTTGGACCGTTTTTCCCGCACGTAAAATGCGCTAAAGAATGGACGGCAACATGTCCTGTGGACATACCCTAATATTCATCTGACAGACTGGTGATGAATTTAGGAGAAATAGCAGAAGAACGAACCACACTGCATAGAGATCTAAGGAAAGATGACAGATTTGCTGTTCTATGGGGAAGTAGTTCCTGAAGCAGATCTTACATGTGACAAGTGCTCTTTAACAGTTAAGGAATAGCACTGCCTCAGACCAATCGATCACCTCGCAGGTGCTAGCAGTCATACATCCTAGAGAGTCCTCCTGTCAGCAGCGACTCATTCGTGGTGCTGAATTATTAAACAGCCAGGATACAACCTCTACATGTAGGTTCAAAAATAAAAAAGGGGCCCCCATTGTTTGGAAATTGAAGGAGCTATAAAAACCACCGTATTGGTTGTCAGCCAAAAATTTAAGATTTCTAAAATGAATTGTTAACACCAGTAACGGACATCTTGGTAGATGTTACTTACTGTTTAGGGAATGTTCACATGGTGTCTTGCGTCCGTGTGAACATCCGCTTTTTTGATGCGTCTCTGGGTCCATCTGAACGGACCCAGAGACGCATCTAACAATTAGTGTTTGCATCGCGCCTGTCGGGTCCGTATTTCGGATGCGATCCATGAAATAACATGCAATTCTTGTATCACACCTGCAATACGGACCCGACAGGCGCGATGCAAACACTAAGGCCTCGTTCACACGGCTTATTTCGCCACGGAATTGCCGACGGATTGACGATCGTCAATCCGTCAGCAAATCAGTCAGAAATAAGTAACAGCCCATTTTCTATTGATTTCAATAGAAAATACGGCTCGTCGTTCACACGACGCGTAGTTCCGTGCCGGATTGCCACCGCGGATTGACGACGGCAATCCGGACGGAAAAACAATGTGCATGTCAATTATTTACGGACGGATTCACCACCTGCAATGAATGGAGATGGTGAATCCGTCGGGAAATCAGTTACAAATACGTGCCACACTTAGTGGCACTTATTTGCAACTGATTTTCAACTGATTTCAGAACGGATTTATGATCGGCAATCCGATGTAAATACGTTCTGAAATAAGCCGTGTGAACATAGCCTAACTGTTAGATGTGTCTCTGGGTCTGTTCAGATGGACCCAGAGACGCATCAGAAAAGACGTCGTGTGAACATACCCTTAAGGTGGCCTTACACTGTAGATAACTATTCCTCCCACCTCGCCTTCCTATGCACAGCCAAGTGTACATGTGTTTTCAAAGTGTAGAAGGAGAAGAAGAGCCCCGGCATAGTGCGGATATGACAAGTGAAAAACCTAAGGTCTCAGGATGCAAGGTTCAGCCCTTAGTCATTTTTCCCATACCAAAAAAAAAAAAAAAAAAGTTAACCCGTTTTTGAAGGTTTTCACTTTTTAAGACCCTTCAAATTTGACACTGGACAAGTGTTCCTCCAATTTCCGGACAATGGGGGCCCTTATTTATTTTTGAGCCTACACGTAGAGGTTGTATCATGGCTGTTTAATAATTCAGTCACTGATGACATGAGGACTGACTAGGATACATGACCGCTAGCTCCAGCGCGGGGTGATCGGTCTGACTAAGGCTGCGTCTACACAAAATAAATTTTCCATCGGATTCGTGTTTTGAACTCTTCTTTTTTTAGGAATGGCAAAGCTGAAGTCACTGTTGTGTAACCACCCACAGCCTGTACAGGAAATGGAAGCCTGAAGCTGGTTATGAAGCAGACTCTATGATGGAAAAACCCCTTTAACAATTTTTTTTTTACCACTTAACGACAACCCACAGTCTATAGACAGCGAGCGGTGCAGGTCGTTAATCTGCAGCAACGTCAGGCGACAGAGGGGTTTTGCGGCTCCCAGCGTCGCAGCTGCACTAGGAACAAAGCTGTAGTTAACACATCTGTTCCTAGCACAGTCTCTAAGTGCTGGGAAGTGGAGGAAACCTCCAGTCCCTGGCGCTTAACCCTTTGATTGCTGTGGTCCATGACTGTAGCATAATCAAAGGGCATTCCCCTGCTCCATTGGGTGATC
This sequence comes from Phyllomedusa bahiana, assembly GCA_025379985.1. Classification (NCBI taxonomy): domain Eukaryota; kingdom Metazoa; phylum Chordata; class Amphibia; order Anura; family Hylidae; genus Phyllomedusa; species Phyllomedusa bahiana. The sequence continues at coordinate 83,957 of JAODAL010007559.1, forward strand.
GGGACTCTTGGTGACCCGATGAAGCCCTGTGAACGTCTGTACAGTCAGCCCTGGAGACCTTGAATAGCCCCAGGGCTGTCTGTATAGGAAACCTGCAGTCAGGGCACATTCTGTGCTGCCCGGACAGCTGTCTGTGTCATACTGACACACAGAGTAATGTATTGGCATATGAGTACACTAATACATTACTAGGTGTAAATTAAAATTCTCCAAGAGTTATCCCATCGTCGTGTATAATTTTTTTTAAATTCATTAAAGAACTGTGCCTGCATTACAAAAAAAAAAAAGCCCAAAAACCTATACATATTAGTTATCCACACAACCTATAGAATTCATTTAACAAGTTGTTTAGTGTGAGATGTGGTGTAAAAAAATAATACAAAATAAAAAAAAATGAAGAAATTCTGCAATAATTTTTATATTTGATCTCAAACGTTGCCTCTAGAAAAGTACAATTTGTCCTGAATAAAACAAGGCCTCACACAACTGCGTCATTGAAAAAATAAAAAAGTTACGACTGTTGAAACGCAAGGAGGCAAAAACTAAAAAATGTGTTGGTCATTAAAGGGGTTTTGCCACGATCTCATTTCATACCTCCTGTATCCAGCTCTTCAGCTCTGTTTGTTTGAATTGCATATCATGTGACCCAGCAGGATGACATCACCAGGCCTTTCCTCTCTCTAGTCAAAGAAAGGTCTGTTTATGTATAGAATCGTAAGTAGCTACACTGTAGCTCAGAGGTAACATTTTGCTTTACAGCACAAGGGTCCTCGGTTCAAATCCCTGCAGGAACCAAACCTGTGAATTTTTTTTCTTCTTTATCAATGCACAGACCTCATTGAGGTTTCTTTTTTTTTTTATTTGCACTGTTTGACTTATTACTAACTAGCCCAAAGGACAGGAGTAGGGTGACAGCACCTGGGGTTTGAATGCTCAATTGCTGCCTGAGAGGAGAGGTAATGTCTGAGCATGTGTGACCAGGACTGAGAATCTCAAAGCCCTGGTCATATCCCCTGGAGATGAGCTGTAAATAATGGATCACTAAGGCCCGGTTCGCACGGCTTATTGCTGGCGTAATTGCGGGGACGGATTTCGCCCCGCAATTACGCCGGCAGCGGGGCGGGGGGGCCGGCAGCTCGCCGACCCCATAGACTGTCATTGTCTACGGCGCGTACGCACCGTAAGTAATTCACATGTCACTTTCTCCCCGCCCGGCGAGAACTATGAGAACTGTGGATTACCGTAATGACAGGGATGGATTGGAGCCGTACTGCAGCACAAATCCGGCGCGCAGTACGGCTCCAATCCGCGCCCAAATAATCCGTGTGAACATGGCCTAAAGGTGCTGTTAAAACAAAAACGGTGCAGAATTTTTAATGATGAATGGTGAAAATGTTTAGTATTTAATTTTCAAACTTCCCACGTCAATTTTACTTCGTGGCAAAACCCTTTTAAGTACTTTTCAGGGTGCTTAAGGGGTTAAATACTGTCCATATTATTGTAAAATAGGGAAGTCCCACCCAACCACTTCACCTGGGTCCCCACTATCTGGTTTGTCTTGCCAAGAACCTGATCAATGGAGCCATTGACTTCCTGCAGAGGTGACCGGTCCATGTTTAGAGAAACCGGAGAGACCAGCAAAGAAATCTTAGTAACAGCAGCAATAGGGGAAGCATGCAGATATGACTCCCAAAAATCTGAGCTGCTTTTGAGGCCCAAATATCACCTTTTTTCCACTTTGTGGTGTTTTTTTTTTTTGTTTTTTTTTCAGTCTAGGTAGGACAAGTATGGGATCTGATGTTCTTATTCGGCTCAGCAGGACTTTTTGTCATACTTCTTTCACCTGCAACATCTATTCCCGCTGTGCATCAGGACATTGCTTTTGAGGAGACTTCATGATCTGTGATCACAGTGAAAATGAGTGATAAATGCAAAAAAAAAATGAAATTTATACTTTTGGTAGCAACACATCCGAGAATCTCCAGCAAGCTCTTCGAGGTGACATCGTTATTTCTCCTTGTAGAATTCAAGGTTTCCAGTCACTCACAAAGTCATTACGCCAGAGTTAATTTTCATTTATCGCCTCCTGAAATCTTCAAGTTTTTAGAACGGGATTTGCTACTGAAGAGACCACCGGTGGTTATAGAAAATCTCTCATGTCCCCGAATGAGGTTCCGTGTGCCAAGAACTTGCCGAGAACTGAACACAACTGAGCACAAGGCTTATACCAAAATGTAGACCCCTTTCATGGTTATGTAGGTCACTGTCTTGCATTGATTTCATTTTACTCTTTGGCCATCTGCCAGTATCACATTTTATAGGTGTCCTTAGCTGACTTTGAACACTTTGGGCCTTATGTATGAAACCTGCCTAATGGTGAGGCTATGTTCACATGGCGTAATTGCAGCATGTACAGTACGGCCGCAATTACGGCGGGTGTTTTGGGAGTCGCGCTACTCCCATGGCGTGGGGGGGCGGTAGCCCGCCGGCCCCATTGACAGTCATTACTTGCGGTGCGTATTCGTCGTCAATAATTGACATGTCGCTTATCTCCCCGCGTGTACAATACAATCGTATTGTATGAGTGGGGAGAGGAGACTTTATCCATAGTTCTCTGAGAACTATGGATTACCGTTATTTTGCGCGCATCTCGCTCGTATTAGAGCGCAAATACGACACGAAGTGCGCACTGAAACTTGCCCGTGTGAACATACCCTAAGGCTACGTTCACACGGCGTAATTGCGGGGCGTACAGTATGCCGTGTATTTGGGAGTCGCGCTGATTGGTGCGTACTCCTGCAACGCGGGTGGGAATGGGGGGGGGGGCGGCAGCCTGCCAGTCCCATAGACTGTCACATGTCACTTATCTCCCTGCGCGTACAATCCGATCTTATTGTACGAGTGGGGAAAGGAGGCGTAATCCATATTTCTCTGAGAACTGTGGATTACCATAATTTCGACGCGCATTTCGCTCATATTAGCGCACAAATACGACGCAAAATGCGCACCGAAATTTTGACCGTGTGAAGATACCCCAAGACTGTCTTTGTTGCTCATAGCAACCAATTGGAACTCGGCCTTCATTTCATAGAGTGCTATGGAAAAATCAAAGTGGAGCTCTGGTTGCTATGGACAACAGCGACGGCCTTACTGCCAGACAGGTTTCATACATAAGGCCCTTCGTGTAAATGGCCACACAGAAGCGTTATTTACGACGACAGTGATGGATTAGTGCAGTGACTAGTTTATTTTTGGATGGTGTTAGTGTGAATTTACTCTGCATCTTCTTCGTGTGTCTGTGAAGGATGCACTGCAACAAAATGTACTGCAGCACTGTGGCATCAGGAAACAGTTGGCAGGCGCACAGGTAAAACACTGCCAGCACCATTCTCCTCCAGATGGTTTTGTGATACTGGGGTAAGAAAATGGTTAAAAAAACCCACAATGACCCATTAGGGATCCACATGTGACGCTGGCCAGCTCTATATATATTCTGGAGGTGAAATGCATTTGTAGGTTTTTAGGTCATATTCAGACGTGGTGTGGTTTTTTTTTTTCCCCCCCCCCCCTTTAGATCTCAAAACCTTCATTAAGTAATGAAAACCAAAAAAAAAAAAAAAGTGTGAAGTCTTGGCATGCTAAGGATTTTTAAGATCCATTGCATTTCTGGTATGGCAGAGATTTGTGCAGAGGAGGAAATGTGTGACAAAATGCATGCAGTTTGGGAGGGGGGGGGCGGAGATGTGCATAATGTGAGGTCCGTCTACATGACCAGCATTTAAAGTTGGATTTTAAAAACCCCAAAAATCACACTCCCCATAGGCAGCAATTGCAAATCCGTGTTGTAGTCCCCGCGTCTCGGATTACAAAACATGCCCGTTTTTACCCAAAAAACTTAGAACATGTTCAATAGTCCCCCGTATTTCACATATAAAAAAAAGCCTCCCAGACATTTTTGTCGGTTCTGCATACAAAACCCCCATAGAGATGAATGGGACTTGTTTTCTGACTGTGAATCTGGCGGAGGAAAACTACCTAAAATCCACATTGAGAAACGAGTTCAAATATTCGTCAGAAAATGCGGTTTTAGGATTCTGACTGTGACGACTATTTTGACAGCTGTCGTGTGGACTTACCCCTTATTTGGCCGCGGATTGGAGCCGTACTGCGCGCCGGATTTGCTCAGCAGTACGGCTCCAATTCGTCGCAGTAACTACGGTAATCCACAGTTCTCATAGAGAACAGTGGATTCCGTCACTCCTCCCAGCTCGGCGAATCCGCTGCGGGGGGAGAAAGTGACCTGCACATTATCCAGGCGCAATACGCACCGTGGATAATGCAAGTCTGCGGGGCCGGCGGGCCGCGCCCCCGCACCCGCCCCTTATTCAAGCCGTAATTGCGAGCGCAATCAGGCTCGCAATTACGGCTTGTATAAGCCGTGTGAACACGGCCTTAGGGTATGTTCACATGGGGTAATTTCGGCATGCATTTCACCGCGTAGTTGTGCTCTAATACGGTAATCCACAGTTCTCATAGGGAACTATGGATTACGCTTCCTTTCCCCGCTCGTACAATACGATCGTATTGTATGCGCGGGGAGATAAGGGACATGTCAATGATTTACGCTTCATCTCCCCCGACGTACGATACGATCGTATTGTACACCGGAGGAGTGGAGTGACAGGTCACTTCTTTGTAATAATAGGAGTGAATGGGGCCGACTGGGGGCCGCTCCTCCCCCTGTCCTTGGGAGTACGCGCTGATCAGCCCGTACTTCCAAAACACACGGCGTACCGTGTGAACATACTCATGCAGTTGTATGTGGGAGAAGTATTTTGGAGGCCACAGTTTAAGATCACGCGTGAAAATTATTGCAGAATTTCAGTTTTTTTTATTGTTGTTTATACTGCGCGAATTACTGCTGGAATCCGTCCCAGTCATTACGGTGATCCACAGTTCTCATAGAGAACTATGGATTACGTCTCCTCTCCCCACTCGGCGGATACGCCGCGGGGGGAGATAAGTGACATGTCATGTACTAGCGGTGTATATATGCCGCTAGTAATGATAGTCTTTGGGCAGGCGAGGTGCCGGCTTCCGCCCCCGTCCACACAACGTAATTGCGGGGCGTAATTACACCCCACAAATAAGCCGTGTGAACATAGCCTTACAGGAATTCCATGTAGAGCTGAGATACTAGTGAAAAACCCTTTTTTGCCTATGATGTACAAAAGAAAGTATTAAGTATTCATACTGTATATTAGTTCAATAATCAAAGTATTTTTTCTGCAGTCACCATTAAAAGGGGTTTTGCCATGAGTTGATTTCATTACCCTCCTGGTTCCCTCAGTCCTCTTCATGTTTGAAAAAGGGGGTGTTAGTTTCTTCTGGGAGAAAAAAAAAAAAAAAAAAAACGCCCACCCTGTGGCTCCCAAGGCTGAGCACCCATTATGCATCAGCCTGTGGGGAGGCTTTGTTCAGTCCCAGGGAGGAGTTGAGATTGAGCAGCCAGCCTGCAGTCACTGTTGGCGCATCTCATTACATTACAATGCCTCTATGGCTTTTCTATGCAGGAAAGACTGAATAGGAAAGTCGGAGCCATTGTAATGCAAGTGCAGACACTACAAGGAGTAGGAGGGCCGTGTTTGAGAGAGACAGAGCTAGAGCCCAGCTAATGAACCTACTGGCTGGCAGGGAGACACTGAGCATGTCTGGCAGAGCTCGGTCCCCCTGTCCTGCCAACAGACACTCAAGATAAAAATGAGCAAGTGCGGCCAACCAGGGAGAAGCTGAAGTGCGGGTCGGAGCCCCTGACAACGAGTAGTATACACATGAAACGCAAAGAAGTCTGCAGCTCTCACAGGGTGCATAGTTTTTAGTGACATGTATTTAGCAAATTGATTAAATGCCAATTTTGGAGCATCCCACGTCAGCTTTTTTTTTTTTTTTTTTTTTTAAACCATTGAAGTGGCGCTAAAATAGGAAAGTCAGGGATGGTTATAAACCATCTCTATGGGGAGCTGGCACGCGCTGGCAGCAGAGTTTCCACACTCGCAGCTGCACTGACGTTTTAAAACGGCTGTGCAGAGTTAAAGAGAACCTGTCACATAGATTATGCCCCCCTTGCTGAGGACAGTACATGCTAGTGTCAGACCTGCTGTTTCCAGTTCTGTGTCCCTTATTCTGTAAGATGCTGCAGTTTTCGTGTATTTAATGCTCAAATCTGCAGTTTTCAGCCAGAAGTTATTCGAAGAGTCCTTCAGAGAGTCAGTTTTTTTTCAAACCCCACCCACCGGAGGCTAGCCCCGCCCACCTCAACTGACAAACCTATTACTTTGTATAGGTAGAAACATGTGAATAACAGTCAGTGGGCGGAGCTAGCCTTTGGTGGGCAGAGCTAACACCTACTCATGAATAAGATTTGAGGGGTAAATGCTCTAAAACTCCAGCATCTTACAGAATAAGGGGCACAGCGCTGGGAACAGCAGGTCTGACACTAGCTTGTGCTGCCCTCAGCAAGAGGAGCATAACCTATGTGACAGGTTCTCTTTAAGTGTCGACCGCTATTTTGGATACAGTCAAAAGGCGCTCAGCATCTATGTAACAGAAAATTTATATCCGTAATCTACAAAAGTGGTTTATATTACGTTTAGGGTGCTTTCACACAGTGCGTTTTTGATGCGTTTTTTTTATGTGTTTTTCGTGCAACAATGTACATTGCTGTGCCTTCCTGCACGAAAAAACGCATCAAAAATGCACCAAATGAAAGCACCCTGAGTATTCATACTACATATGGGTCTAAAGCTTTATTTGCTTGGAAACACTACTTAAAGAGAACCACATAGGTTATTCCCCCCTGGCTGAGGACAGCACAAGCTAGTATCAGACCTGCTGTTTCCAGTGCGGTGTCCCTTATTCTATAAGGTGCAGCAGTTTCAGAGCATTTAATGCTCAAATCTGACAGTTTTCAGACAGGAAAGAGTCCATTTTATTCATGAACAAGTGTTAGCCCTGCCCACTCGAGACTAGCCCCGCCCACTTGACAGTTATTCTCATGTTTTACCTATGCAAAGTAATAGGTTGTGTGGTGGGCGGGGCTAGCCTCGGGTGGGTGGGGCAGGAATTAAACGGACTCTCTTCATGAAAAAAGTTGGACTCTTTTCTGGTTGAAGACTGACAGATTTGAACATTTAAATGCTCTAAAACTCCAGCATCTTATAGAATAAGGGACACGGCGCTGGAAACAGCAGGTCTGACACTAGCTTGTGCTGTCCTCAGCAAGGGGGCATAACCTATGTGACAGGTTCTCTTTAAAGGGGTATTTCCATCCCAATACTGCCACACGAACTGCTCACTAAGAACAGGAAGATGGCAGCTGAGCAAATAATCCCTTTAAGGATTGGGACATGCACGGTGTTGGTGACATAGCTATGATGCGGGCAAAAACCATGGAAACACAGCAGCTGCTGCTTGATGATTCTTTCCCATGGTTTTGAAGGTCCAACGGTTTACCTGCAGATTTGTACAACCATGTTACAATCTATTTAAGGGTGCTTTCACACGGTGCGGTTTTTGATGCGGTTTTTTGGATGCGGTTTTTGTGCAACAATGTATAGCATTAATTGTTGTGCCTTTCTGCACAAAAAACGCATCCAAAACCGCACCGTGTGAAAGCACCCTCAGGCCATGTTCACACGGCTTATTCAAGCCGTAATTGCGAGCCGGATTGCGCTCGCAATTACGGCTTGAATAAGGGGCGGGTGCGGCGGCCCCATAGACTTGCATTATCCACGGCACGTATTGCGCCTGGATAATGTGCAGGTGACGGAATCCACTGTTCTCTATGAGAACAGTGGATTACCGTAATTACTGCGACGGATTGGAGCCGTACTGCAGGGCAAATCCGGCGCGCAGTACGGCTCCATTCCGCACCCAAATAAGCCGTGTGAACGGCCCCTAAGACCGATGGTGACCACATGTTTCAGACACAGCCCTGAGGGGCCCCACCTTACTTTACCTTATTGCTTTAACATTCAAAATCAAATCGCTGCATAAATGGCTGCAGTACCAGGCACTACCTGTGGAGAAGGGTGGCGCTCTTCCATTTTTTTTTTTTTTCTTGGACACTCCTAGTGGGCCGTACTAAATGCTCCTTAGTCCTTGTAATGTTGTGTCATTAACGACGTGTGTAATACTCTCGGTCTTTGGTGTTTCTAGCTCCTGGATCTTTGGGACTGATTGACAGGTCATAAAGGTCTGTGTTGGGGGGCAGACTGTTGAATTGCACTGTATGGTGACATTGTCAGACCGACCTGTCAATCTGTTAGGCTAGGTTCACACGGCTTAACTGCGGGACGTAATTACGTCCCGCAATTACGCCGTGTGGGCGGGAGCGGGGGGGGGGGGCCGGCCCTTCGCCGGCCCATAGACAATCACTACTAGCGGCGCGTATAAACCGCTAGAAAGTGACGTGTCAATTATCTCCCCCTGCGGCGGATTGCCAGGGGATGGAGACGTAATCCATAGTTCTCTATGAGAACTGTGGATTACCGTAATGAATGGGCTGTTTTCAGCCCGTAATTTGCGCACTTCGGTGCATAATTACGGACCGAAATACGGCCCATTTTAAGCCGTGTGAACATGGCCTTACACGTTTTCACGCTAGATTGCACTTGAACAGTCTGGTTATTTGTATCCTGCTATTTTTATTACCCGCCACCTGCTGCAAACGTTTGTTGTGAAACATTGTTTTCCTGGCAGTCGCCGTCTTTCACTGTTTGTTCTTTACACATCGGATGCTCAGATGACGCTGTAGGATTTTCGAGCAGACGAGGTGGTTACAAGGTCCAGGAATTATATGGTTAATGGGTTTGGTTAAAATGTTTGACCACCTTGTAGCTCTGAAGCCACAAAGCTGAGCCCGAATCTGCTCCATTTTTTCCCCCCTCTTTGGTGCCCTTCATGGGACATTCATGCTACGAAATGGGGAGAGGGTGAGGGTTAACATTTAGGGTATGTTCACTTGGCGTGTTTTCATCCATGTTACATAAGCTTTTTAGCTGCGTGTTTGGATCCGTCTGTCGGTCCCCAAACACGCAGCTAACACACAGCAATGTGATTTACATTGCTTTTAACCCCTTAAGCCCCAGGCCTGAACAGTAGTTAATGACCAGAAATTTTTTTTTTTAGTTTTTGCCTCCTTGCGTTTCAACAGTTGTAACTTTTTTATTTTTTCAATGACGCAGTTGTATGAGGCCTCATTTTATTCAAGACAAGTTGTACTTTATGGGGGAATAGTTTAAGTTCACTTATAAATAATTGCATTTTTTTTATTTTCTAGAAAAAAATATTTTTTTTTTTTTTTTTTACACCATTCACATTCCACACTTAATAACTTGTTAGATTAATTCTCAGGTTATTACGGTCGTGTGGATAACTAATATGTGTAGGTTTTTTTGTGTGTATTTTATGCACAATTATTTTTTACTAAATTTTTTTTTTATTCTTTTTACTTTTTTTTTTTTTACACTTAGTAATGTATTCGCATATTCATATATGCTAATACATTCTAATCTGTGTCACTTTGACACAGGCAGAGATCTGGGCAGCACACAGTACATCCCGGTCACTGGCTTCAAACACAGACAGCTCTGGGGCCACTCTAGGTCCCAGGGCTGACTGTGCAGCCGTTCCCCGGGCTCTGTCAGGTCACCGGGTGTTCCAATCACCCGACAGAGCAGGGGAACCCTTTGATTGCGCTGCGGTAACGCACCGCCACAATCAAAGGGTTAAAGCACCGGGTTGCAGAGGTCTCCTCCGCAACCCGGTGCTCGCAGGGCTGTAGCACAGCCCCGATCCCAGCACAGCACAGACCCCAGGGTCTGCAGCGACGACAACCCGCACCGGCCGCCGTCAAAAGACAGCAGTTGTTAAGGAGTTAATATGAAACAGGCATCGGCGTTCAGACGAGTGGTCGCAGTCACGTGTCTCGCTGCGTCTTTCAAATCCGTTCCAAGAATTGACATGTCAATTCTTGGAATGGATCCGAAAGACGCAGTAGCAGCCCTATTTAAAATGATCCTGCTGCATCCAACACACAGCTGCGTGTTTGGGTACGTGTTGGATCTGTTTTAGATCCGATTGCTGCAGCTTTTTTGGATCCAATTTTCGGATCCAACATGGATCCAAAAATGTCGTGTGAACATACCCTTAAAGGGGTTGTCTCGCTACAATGATTGGGTTTTAAGTAAAAGATCTTTAAAAAAAAAAACAAGCAGCTTTGCAATATATGTTCATTACAAATGTCCTACTGATTTTGAGTTATCCCTGTTAGTATTAGTGAATCAGCTCCTGAAATCCCTATAGCAGCTGACCTGGATCTTTATCTCACTGGCTGTCAGGTCTGGTGACTCATCAGCTTCTGAATACAGGTCTGAGCACAGAGCCCATCACACACAGTATGCTTCTGTAGTGGAGGGAGGGGGAGGGCTCTGGCTTCTGTGTCTGTGTGGATTAACCCTGTGTGTGCCTGCTCCCTCCTGCTCTCTACACAGATTGAGTAGAGCAGAGATTAGGCTGATCTGTGGTCAGTAGGATGTGACAGCAGTGAAGTGTGTTACTATAATAATGATGTGTCTGTGGAGCTGTGACTATACTAATAGAACAGATCAGGGGGGCATGTGAACGCTTCATGCTCTGCTGTATTAGTGACACATCCTGTGTATAGTAACACACTTCACGGCTGCCCTGTGTCTGTTCTGACAGGGTTTGTTTGTTGCTGGAGATGTGGAGATTTGTATGCTAAGCAGGGGGTATAGGAACACTTCCTTCCCCCCCCCCCCTGCTCTGCTATTAGCATACACGGCTTCACAGACCTCTCCACACTCATAGATCAGCCCTCTCCTGTCTCCTGACTGTGGAGAAGATCAGCAAGAGCCTGCAGCAGACCTAGGCAGGCACACACAGGGTTAACTCTGGCAGCAAACCCCCTCACCCTCCCCCTGCTGTATAGAAGTTATGGAGGAGAGCTTCATGTGTGCTGAGGGGAGGGGGGAAGAGGGAGGAGAAGAGGCAGACAAGAAGCACGCCCCTCAATTCAAAAATCCTTTGCTGCCAGAAGCATTGAAGTGGGCTGAAAGCTTGTAATGAGACAACTCCTTTAAAGTTCATGGTATAGATTAATGAATAAACAAACCTGAATGCAGTTTTATAGATCACAATTATACATGTATATTTTTTGCTTTAAAGGGGTTTTCTTACTATAATGATTAGCTTTAAACATGTAGGCAAAAGGTAAATAAAGACTATTACTAAATACATTGCTGTTCTGCTTCATCTCTGTTTCGAAGATAGAGATTTTATCTCCTGCTTGTGTACACAATCTTTTCTGGATTACCAACCACCTCTCTGTGCACTCCCTGCACAGAACATCAGTCACTGACAGGCTTTAACCATTTAGAGCTCTGTAGCTTTGTGCACTGCAGATTACAAATCTCCTGCAGTCATGTCACTGTAAGGCTATGTTCACACGGCTGCTTCACGCCGTAATTGCGGGGCGGCAGCTCGCCGGCTTCATAGACTTTCATTATCCACGGCGCGGATTGCGCCGGGATAATGTGCTTGTTACCTTCTCCCTGCTCGTGCAATAAGGCGAGCGGGCAGAGGAGCCGTAATCCATAGTTCTCTATGAGAACTGTGGATTACCGTAATTATTGGGACGGATTTGGTCCCGTATTTCGCGCAGTACGGCACGGAATACGGGACCAAATCCGTCCCAAAATAAGCCCGGTGAACATGGCCTAAGGGTATGTTCACACAGTGTCTTTTAGGCTGTATTGCGGGGCATAATTTCACTGCGATATGCCCCGAAATACGGCCTTTAACTATGGTAATCATAGCTCTCGTAGATGGAGATTGACTCTGTATGGAGGTGAATGGCCAGCACATACTTCTAAAACTCCCGGTGTATTGTGATGCGTTTAGTATCCAACGCGATATGCAGTGTGAACATACCATAACAAGCTTAGCTAGTAATGGCAGAGCTGATATACCAATCATTCGGGTATGTTCACACGGCTTATTTGCGCGCGCGCTTCGCCGGGTACTACGCTTTACATGCGGCAAAATGTGCGCAGCAATTACGGTAATTCATAGCTCTCATAGAGAGCTATGAATTACGCATAGTCTCCCCGGGTGTACACTCCGATCGTATCATACACAACGGGAGATAAGTGACATGTCAATTGTTCGCAGCGCTGACACGGCGCTTCAGTGGCACCCCCCCCCCCTCCCGCCCCCGTGCTTTGGAATTACATGCTGATATGCATGTGCTTCCGAACCACCCGGCGCATTGAGTCGCGTACAGTACGCGCCCCAGTACGCCATGGGAACATAGCCTTAGGCAGTCTTAGTTTTTTCAAAGCGCCGAAGATACGATCGTTCCTGCAGCCCCATAGGCGGCAATAGAAAAGACGAGCTGTGGTCTCCACAGCTCATCTTTTCTCTGCTTGTCTTCTGGCGCCGGTGTATTATACAGCATGTTGTATAATACACTGTCGCTTTTAGTTGTCTTGCCATCTTCCCATACAATCCAATTGCATGGGTGACGGCAAAAAAACGAGAAGCTTGACAAAAACCACCGCCCTGTATCGGAGAAAAAATGGCCGCTTTCAGGACGTTTTTTGTCCGATGCAGTATAGACATAGCCTTACTGTAAACCCTTCCACACCCTAAACAGGGAGTGGGAGCCTGAAGCTGGTTGTAAAGAGCAGGCTGTGTGATGCAGCTTTTTAAGGATTTTTAAAACCTCATCCACATGTAGTGGAAAAAAATTTGTGTGAATTTAAGGTTGTAGAGTTGGCACAGAGGGTGCAATCTGTGACCAAATACTTTACAGATTGAGGAAATTTTATGGCCAGTCTCAGTCGCCTCGCGCAGGATGGAATTCCTGCCAATTTTAGCAGGTAAAAGCTGCAGTACAAAATTTCATCAACCTGTTTCAACAACCGCATGGCCTTTCACTTTGAAATCTGCAGCATGCCAGTTTTGCAGAGGTGTGCGCAGATTTGTTGTTGTTTTTTTTTTGTTTTTACTTTCCTCCCCTCTTCTCCCCAAATAACTTCCCTGGGCAAAAAACTAGTCATCTGTAAGAAATTTTAGGGTGGTGCCCGATGCTGCATTTTTGCACAAAAAACACGCTTTAGAAAAAAAAAAAGTTATTGTGGTTTTCTGTACAAAAGCTGAAACGTACTTTGTGGCCATTTTTTTGTGTTTTTCTATTTATTGCACGTTAGTGTGGGGGAAAAACTCTCACAAAAACTGCATAAATAAAATTAGCATTTTTGAGGCATTTTTTTTGTCTCCAACATGGGCACTTGTATGAACTTTTTTTTGTGTGCTAGCAAAAATGAGGAAGGTTGTATAGTGTGAATTTAGTTTTACTCCACAGAACCGCTTGTACATCGTTTTCTACAAGTTTTCAGAATCGGTCACATCCGAGACGATGAACCGGCATGACCTTTATGAAGACTGCAGACTCGATAATTGTCTGGCTGGATGACGCTTGCTCCTAATTTTGTCATGTTGTCTACTAGCTGTAGATAATTGGGAGGCCACATGTAATCTCTTCACAAAATGAGGAAACGGAATTTTTTATCTTCAGTATCGGCCACTTGTTTCTTTGCCTAACTGTTTGCTGCCCCCTTACAATTCGCTCTGCTTTACTTCTGGGTTCTTGTCCCGACACAGACTTTCAATAGAGTGTGAGCCTCTTCTCTGTGATGAGACAAGAACCCGGAAGTAAAGAGGAGCGGATTGTTAAAGGGGCAGCGGGCAGGTAGGCAAGTGTAACCAGGGCTGTGGAGTCGGCAAGCCAAAGCCCCGACTCCAACTCCTCAATTTCCCAAACCTCCGACTCCTGACTCCCTCCTACATGGCGCATGTTTAAGTGATAACTTTACTGTAGTAAAATGGTAACATCAGGCTGTTTATCACCTTATGATACAATAATCAAGCTATTTAGGTAGAACAGACACTGACAAGCAAAAGGGTAACAATGTTTTGATCTTTTGAACACTTGTGGGTAGAGTTGAAGAAAAATCTGTATTTGTATCCACGTCCAGTCTGCACCAACATTGGGAATGTGTAGAAGAGACCTGGGATCAGATTTTGGTCAAGATGTGCTTGAATCTGATTCAGAGCCCAGAAAGATTCAGGCAGAGCTGAAAGACAAAGGTGGATTTCCCAAATACTAACAAAATAATAAAAATTAACACTTTGATTTTTAGGAGCAAAACTATAACTAAGCAGATGCTAAATACTTGCAAGTCATATTTATGTATAATATGGGTAAGATGACTGTACATAAAATTACAGTAGCCTCATGTAGAAAGCTGTAGTGGATGGTGAGATATGGAGCCTGAAAGTCACAAGTTCAAACCATTGTTACCATTTTGCTTGTCAGTGTCAAATATATTTATTGGACATGACTTTAGGACACACAAAAAATTGTAAATATGCAAAACCCTGCAGAAATTTTTGTGGAGTCTCTGAATTTGTTCTGAGAAATATTATTGCCTCCATCAGATCCTGCATACATGACCTCACATCTGACCTCATTATTTCCAGGATAGAGAACGGCCTCTCTACACTAACTTGGGTTGGGGACAAAGCGGTGACCACAGGAGCAACATCTCTAACAATGTCAGGGTATAAAGGAATTGCCTCAGCCACAGTCAGCTTTGATGAATAGTTGAACTCTTCTACTTCTTTGAAAGCAGGTGAAAAATTTTGCTGACATCTGTTTGCCATGGGAGCAGAATCTTTTCCCCTGGGACAGCGCTTTGCCTGCTCCGTGTCATCAATTACACTCCTCATGTGATGAGGCTGAAGATATGGGAGCAGCAGGACCTAATTCCTCTTGCTCTATGCATCGAACTAACTGGACCAACTTATTATATATTTTGGGAGTCCGACTCCTGCAAAATAGCCTCCGACTCCACGACTCCGACTCCACAGCCCTGAACTGTGTAACCTCCCCCACCTCTCTCCACCCACCTTCAATGGACAACCCCTTTAAAGAAGTTGAGAATAAATATTAGTACAGGGGAGATGGGAGCTTTATCACAGCAATCTTGCATGAAAACCCGGCCGCCTTGACCATCGCGGACAGTCCCAAGGCGGCTTCATGATTTGCGCAGTTTTTTTAGCTTCACTTATGCCCATGGTTAATGTTGGCTGCAATGGAAAGAAAAATGCTGTCATTTCAAGTCCTCGTTTGCTTTTTTTTTTTTTTTTTTATTGTTTAATTTTCTGCTTCCAAAGCTGCGGCGCTGACAGACTACAAGTTTTTATTCCGGACAGCTGTCCGTCCATATGCGATTCATATTTTTAGCTCTTAGCGCATTTGCCAAGAGCCATCTCCTGCTCTCGCATGAAGCCTCCATGTTGTCTGCAGGAGCTGTCCGTCACAGAAGTGATTTTGGCAGGCTCGGCTGCGGTGCACTCTCAGCTGAGGATCAATGCTGATTATTCTGATTTTTAAAGATTTTTTTGTTTGTATTTTTTTAAAAGTATATTTTTATTTTTTTTTTTTTTTCCCCCACTGTGCTGTTTATCAGACAAACTGAATACGAGTTTTATTCCATTTATTCTAGATTTACTCCCAGTAAGCCTTTTAAACATAACCACAGTCGGCCTCTATCCAACCTGAGTGGCTGATATCTAAAAACCGCATTAAAAATAACTAACTTACATGGCATTGGGACCAGGTGTGATTAAAAAAAGGAAAAAAAAAAAAGCTGCCACTCCTGTGTTCCCAGTGATCTGCTCCTCTTGACTTGCAAGTTTTTGTCCCAACATGCTAGATAAAAGTTAGAGTTATTTGGCTTTTTGTTGAAATTTTAGATTGTCATCAGCAGGTTGCAACAGAGATACAGAGAGATTGGAAGAGTCACAGAGAGGCAAAGAAGTAGACGTCCTTTGGCTCCATCACACACTGATCGCTTCACTGTAAACAGTGCCCTGTGGATGAAACCTGTGTACTCTTAAGAGGACAAAAAAAATCTTCTTTATGTCCTGACTAAAGCAAAATCAACATAGCAGTGTATTTTGAATAGTCTTCATTTACCTTTCCCTGCATATCAAAAGCTAATCATTGTGGTGAGAAGACCTCTTTAAATGATACAGCAGGAGCTCCAACCACCATTTCCCACAATGATCACACCTTGTTTTCCCAGCATTGTCCGAAATATTTATTTTTTACCATGTTTGGAAAACATTGAGCATGTTGGGGTATGTTCACATGGCGTATTTGTAGGGCGTACTTCGGGGTATAATTGCGCTGCAGTGTGCCCGAAGTACGCAATTACGGTAAAAGCACAGCACTCATTGAATGCTATGATTTCCCGGCGTATTCCCCTCCTCCCAGTACGTGCTAGTAAAAAGAAGTGACATGTCACTTTCGGGTGAGTACGCGTCGGGGAAAGGGAAAGTCAATACGACCTGGTCAGCGCGTACTTTCAACAGCAGGTATATAGCAGTGCACGCAGGTACCCGCCAATATACGTTGTGTGAATTCAGATTAACTGCAGCTCAGTTCATCCCCTGCTGGAGCCTTAGGGTATGTTCACATGGCGCATATATGCTGCAGTACGCCAGGTGTTTTGGAAGTACGCACTGTCCAGTGCATATGTCTAAAGCGCAGGCGGGGGTGGCACCATCCGGCTTCATTATCCCTGCCGTGTAAACGTTGGAAAGAAGTGACAGGTCACTACTTTACCCGAGCGTTCAATATGCGTCAGGGAAGACGGGCATAATTCATAGCTCCCTATGAGACCTGTGCATTACCGTATTGTGGGGCGCATTTCAGGCGTTTTGAAGCCCAATTACATGCCAAAATGTGTCCCGCAATTACGCCGTGTGAACATACCCATATGTCAGAAATGTGTCCCATATTCTACCTCTGATAAAGGGCTACACGGTATGTCATGCAGGGCTGGCAACCTCAATAGGCTTTCATGGAAAACCTATACTGCACTTTATATATTATTTACTGTATCTTTCTATATAGAATACTGCAAATTGTGACATTCTATAAAGCAAAAGATGTATTCTGACCCTCTGTGTGCCTAAAGGATGCCCTTTGGCATTGGCTGGGTCAGTGGGGCTCTTTGGCTACTCCAAAGTTTGCCTTCCAACGTTTGCTGACTTCCCATTTTTGAACCTTCAGTCATAACCCCAAAAGTAGTGGTTTCTTCCCTTTTACTGCTTAACCAACTGCAAACACCAGAAGCTTTATGTATGAAAACAGTCTAGCAGTAAGGCTATGTTCACACGACATAATTGCGGTATGTACAGTACGGCCGCAATTACGCCGGGTGATTTGGGAGTAGCGCTGATCGCGGAGCAGGGGGTGCGGCAGCCCGCCGGCCCCATAGACATGCATTACTCACGGCACGTATTCGCCGTAGGTAATTGGCATGTCACTTATCTCCCCGCGCGTACTATACGATCGTATTGTACAAGCAGGGAGAGGAGGCGTAATCCATAGTTCTATATTTCGCCCGTATTAGAGCGCGAATATGACGCGAAATGCGCGCCGAAATTTAGCCGTGTGAACATACCCTTAAACTGTCTTTGTTGCCCATAGCGACCAATAGGAGCTCATAGCAACCAATCAGAGTGCAACTTTTATTTTTCCATGGCACTAAATGAAATGAAAGCTGAGCTCTGATTGGTTGCTATGGGCTCTGATTGGTTGCTATGGGCAACAAGGACAGTCTTACTGCTAGATAGTTTTCATACACAAAGGCCCAAATGTCTAAACTTGCTGTGATACATTTAATAAGTCGCAGCAACCAACCACCTCTGTGGCTTGTTTGCTGCGGTTCTGTTACATTTGCATCCTGTCACTTTTGCCACAGATGTCACAGTTTGCAGTGCTCATTATTAGCTTGTTTCACTTGCCGGCTGCACGCTCTATTCATTTCACTTTAGGGAAGTGTTCAAGGAGACTTGAATCACTGCAGCCTGTAACTTCTTGCTGAGAGAGAGAATTATTAAATGACGGACACTACAGCGGAAATCTGTGCTCAAATGGGGTCCGTCGAGCGCCAATCGTAAAATGGGTCCAGTTCCACTTCTGCAACAGAGGGTCCGAATGGAGCCTTCAATACACATGTGAACTAGGCCTTGTTGTTGTATCAAACACCTATCGGGCGCAGACCAGGTCCTTCCTCAGTTAGGACCTTGCAGCATGCTATTCAGAACACCACCTTGTCCAACGATGATGCCAAAAAGGATTCCCAGGCTGTTTCTATTGATTTTTTTTTTTTTATTATCTGAAGCTTGTTTCCTGGATATTCTATCACTTAAAGGGATTGTCTCACTACAGGGATTGCTTTTTATGTTAAAGATTTTGCAAAAACAAGTCCGTTTGCAATATGTGTCCATTAACAGTGTCCTACCTATTCTGAGATATCCCCTCTTGTATGGGCTGCATCAGCTCCTCAGGTTGCTATAGCTACAGACCTGTTTACTCTCTCATGATAGGCTGCCAGCACTGGTTGCTATAGCTACAGACCTGGCTTCTACTGCAGACTAGTGGAAGCCAGTAAACACGCCCCTGAATTCAAAGTGAAACCAAGAAAACAGGACTGAGATAAGCTGAATCAATATAGTGAAAAACCCCTTTAATAATCATAAAGGGCTGACCTCTGAGACCCCCACTGATGGGGTTGTGGCGCTTAAGAGCTGTAGCCCTTTTAAGGTGGTTTCATACAAGACTTTTTTTCAGTTGTTGTTGGGGTTTTTTTTGTGAAAAGTGTAGTTTTGTAAGCCAGATGTGGACTCAAAAGGAATGGGAAATATAAGGTAAGGGCTGCTGGATCCACTTATGGCTTGGATACAAAAAAACTGTGAACCAGTTATAAAGGGGTTGTCTCACTACAAGGATTGCTTTCTGTGTTAAAGACCTTGCAAAAACAAGTCACTATGCAATATATGTCCTACCTGTTCCTAGATATCCCCTCTTGTGTGGGCTGCATCAGCTCCTCAGGTTGCTATAGCTACAGACCTGTTTGAGCTCTCCTGATAGGCTGCCAGAACTGGTTGCTATAGCTACAGACCTGTTTGGTCTCTCCTGATAGGCTGCTAGCGTTGGTCGCTATAGCTGCAGACCTGGTGTCCTCAGCAGCTCGTCACTGCAGGATCAGTGTTTGCATACATATTTAGATGCGTGTTTGGATCTGTGTTTCGGACCCTAAACGGGCCCAAATCTGCATCTAACAATGTGCAGTGTGATTTTACATTGCTGATCCAACATGTCGTGTGAACATACCCTTAGGCAATTTTCACACGGCTTATTCACGGTGTAATTGCAGGATGGATTTCGCCCACAATTATGCCGTGTGCTCGGGGCAGTACGGCGCGAATTACGGGCTGAAATCCGTCCAAAAATAAGTCATGTGAACATAGCCTTATGGTCAGGTAACCATAGAAACCTGTGTGCACTCGGAGCAGATAAAATCTCTTTATTCCTGACCTACAGTATAATTAAAAGAGCACAAAGCTAATCTTTGTAGGGATAAAACATTTCTTTAAAAAAAAAAATCTTCATAGTCCAAGAATCTAAAATATTGACCCCATGTAGTTTTGCCCACTACAAGCTGCGGCCTATAACTTGTTCCCCATTTGATGTTACCGAGTGAGGGGAATACGAAAAAGTCAAAATCATTTAATCTTTTTTTCTAAAACTGCATCTTTAAAAACAAAAATATAGCTCCAAGTCTGAGCTTCTGTTTCCTCAGCGCCCTGCTGTTAGAATTACATTCGTGGTAATTACAATTACATAAAATATTTACATGGACAAGATAATGGAATAGAGCACCCGGCCCAAACCATCCTAATAACTCAAACTATGCAAATTCAATGTGACATTTTAAACCCATGTCGCCGGCTGGTGCTGAGAGAGCGTGCGCGTTTTACATTCTGCTCATGTCGCTGCTTTTTGATACACTGGGTTAAAGAATATCCGAGCCGCACTATATTCTGTAATCCTTTTATAAGCTAGGTGTTTAAAAATGCAGCAGCCCTCGGGCAGACAAGCCGCGTGTTGTACTGCCGCGTACCCGAGGAATCCGCACATTGAATTAAACCCACTTAGGATTCCTGCCTCTCGTCTGTCAGTCTAGTTTCTGCTTGCTCTACGCTTCCATAAAGACATTTTCTTCAAGGTTCTTGGATCTCAGAAGTTTGACATGACGATCTGCAGGCACAGCAGAACTTTCTAATGTAAGTATGGCAGAGAAAAATTGGCTTCAAGGGATTGTCCAGTTTAGAAAACCCATCTTCATATAGGGACTTCTGAGGTAAGAGCAGAGTCCTCTATTCGGAATCTCTTAACCAGAGTGGAGAGCAGCTCCAAAGAACATCTCTTACTCTGGAGGTCCTGCCCTATCCTGCATTATGCATTGATATGAATGGATGCTGTGTAATGCATAGTTTCTCCTGTGGTGACGCTGCAGGGAAGCTGAACACTTTTTCTTACAGCTGATCTCTGGAGGTCCCAACAAGAGGGCACTTTGTGGTGAGCTTCTTTTCAAAGGAGGCATATTTAGTGGGGATTATCCAAAGCAGAAAAACCCTCCTGTATTAAAGGGGTTGTCTCGCTACATAGATTAGCTTTTAACATGTAGGGAACACCAAATGAAGACGTTTTCCAAATATATTGCGTTTTTTTTTTTTTTTTTTGTTTTGTTTTAATCACCACCTTGCTCCCTTTTGGTTTTCCCCCAAATGACTGACCGTTACTCTTTCTTCCCCGCGTTTTTTTTATCTGAAGCAGGAATAAATCACACACAGCACAGAACTTCAACGTTTTGAGGTTTTTTGTTAACTGTCTTTCAACAAAAGACCGTAATTACGTGTTTCTTTTAAATCAAACTTCTCTGGGCCCGATGGCAGGATATTTATCTAATTTTGCAGAAATCTAATACAAGGGGCTCATTTTCTAAAAAACAGACGCTTGACCCGGAAGTGACAAGCAAAGCAGCTTATTTTTATTCATCATCCTAGAAACTTTAGATGACCATCCCTTTTAAAGGGGATTGGACGAGCTACTTGCGAGTCCGCTCTTATGGTGTGCTAGACAAGCCAGAAAGGTGACGGCTCTGGACCCGCCCCTTTAAAACATTTGGAAAGGTTTTACCCGGCTCTAAATGCATCAAGGGGGCATCCCCGTGCCAGGGAGCTGGAGACCAAAAAGGGAGGTTTTAAAACATAATGAATCACTGTTAATACTGTTTGTACTTAACATGCCAGCAGTTGTAGTGTATTCTGAAATAATAAAGTCCTGTAAAGGGAACTAAATATTCATGAGGAGTGTAAAAATAAAAAATTTCAAATAATAAAAAAAGTATATTGGGGTTACCGGCGTTTAATCCTTTTTTAAAATATATATATTTTAAAGGTACGAACATAAAACAAAAGTTTTACAAATTTGGTAATCACGGTAATTTGCAGAATACAGGTGTCGTGTCATTGAACACCTTCAAAACAGACCTCATATATATATATGAGAGAGAGAAATTATGTATATATAACATTTGTGGGGTTTATATATAATATATAAAAATAAAATATATAATATATATATATAAATATATATATATAAATATATATAAATATATATATAAAATAAAAATGTACAATCTCTGTCAATTAAAGGTATATGTGGTCTGGTTAAGTATTATTTTTTTGGGTAGCTGGGCTCATTGTGACCTGATTAGCCTTTTATAGACTTTTATTGAACTTCCATGTATTGTCTGAAGTGTATGTTTTCGGATTATTCTTATGATTTGTATGACGTTTTGTTCGTTGGGGCATTCAGTGGGCGGCTACACTATAGAAGTGATGGCCTCCTCACTAGCATACATGCTTAGTAGCATGTTGAAGAAATAGAAATAATGTGTAAACCCACTGTGTAAAATGCATATAAATCCAGTAAAGAGTGCCAGGCAACTTAAAGAGAACCTGTCACATAGGTTATGCCCCCCTTGCTGAGGGAAGAACAAGCTACTGTCAGACCTGCTGTTTCCAGCGCTGTGTGCCCCTTATTCTGTAAGATGCGGGATTTTTTGTGTATTTAATCTCAAATCTGCAGTTTTCAGCCAAAATCATTTGAAGAGTCCTCAAAGAGTCGTTTTTTTCAACCCCGGCCCACCTGAGGCTAGCCCCGCCCACCTCAACTGATACACCTATTCCTTTGAATAGGTAGAAACATGTGAATAACTCAGGGGGCGGGGCTAGCCTCTGTGGGGAGCAAAAACCCGCTCATGAATAAAGATTTGAGGGGTAAATGCTCTAAAACTGCAGCATCTAAAAGAATAAGGGACACAGCGCTGGAAACAGCAGGTCTGACACTAGCTTGTGCTGCCCTCAGCAAGAGGGGCATAAACTATGTGACAGGTTCCCTTTAACGACATCGCAAAACAAGCCGGTTATAATGGCAAAATAGTGGTATAAAGTAAGCCAAGCAGGAGAAGGGTTAAAGAAGAGCGAGATGCTCCAGATTTATCGCCTGCAGTGTGCTGCTGTGAGGAGTTTGGCATATCTTCCGCCTGCCTGGTCTAGTTTTAAGATGATGATAAATGGTCCAGCTTGGTTTTGTATGAAACACCCAAAAGTCGATGCTTTAAGGAGTTTTTCTACATTACCTAAAAAATGTCTCGCCGGGGTGGGTCCCTGACATGAAGACTTGCTCAACTATATCCACTAAGGGGTTTTCCCTTAATCGGACACTTCTGCCCACAGGATGGGTGATAAATGCCTGATTGGTGGTGATCCAACTGCTGACCCCTGTGTGATCAAGAGAATGGGGATCCAGTGACCCATATTTCAGTGGAGCAGCGATTGAGTATGGGCCATGCAGCTCTACTCAGTCTATGGGACTGGTGAATATAGCCAGGTGCTTTAGTTTGAACATAGGCTTGACTTCTGCTCCATTCTAACAGGGGACTGGGAACCCCCATTCTCATGGTCCCCCACCAGTCAGAAGCTTATCACCCATTGGTGATTGCTTTATATTTGTGAGCAGACCCCTATAAACCTTTTACTTGTGTGCAGTTCTTACCTTGTACTAATCTTGAGCCAAAGCCTGTATTCCTTCAGAGCTGCATTCCTAATTGTGCTGGTTATTAGAGTATTTACAGAGTTCCTCAACCTTTTATGTAGCTGGTGCATTTGTATTATTTGATGCATAGATTTTTTTTGCATTCTGGATGTGTGCTACTTTTCACGTGTAATCATAATGTTCATTTGTAGGTGTGGGACATGCACATTATTTATACTGTACAAACCTGGGAAGGTGGGGGAGGGAGGGCGTCACTTTTTATTCTTACATTGACACATTTTGTGGCATCTGGTTGTTGTCGTACCGATGTCGATGTGACCTGCACGCTCCTGAGCCTCTTCTCAGACCTGTCACGTTTGCTCAGTCGATGGCCTTGTACTTTCTGTTCCTTAGCTCTTAGCCCTCTTGCTGCGCTCGCTTCCTGGGTTTCATCTTCAGAGTTAAATAGGCTGAAATATTACCCGTCTTCCACATGTACGCGCCTGTGTAGAGGATCGATCATTTACTGCAAACACGCTGAGACAAGTCGCCTGAAACATTATTTCCCTGAAGATCAGCGTGTCCTGTATTGTATTATATATGCGGGATCTCATCCTAAAATGGGTCAGCTCATGTTCCGCGTCATTAATACTCCACCAGGTATGGCTGCTGACAAGTCATTGGCTACTTTTACATCTGTTCTGGCTTCACAAATATGGATCTGAGAATGTTTTTGGCTCCTGTAGCCCCAAACAACCACTGCTGTATTATATCTTTTCATGGGACAACACTAAAGATATGACACTTTGTAAAGTAGTCAGTGTGCGGCTTGTATAACAGTGTACATTTGGTGCGCCCTCAAAATAACTCAACACACAGCCATCAATGTATAAACCACTGGCAACAAAAGTGAGTACACCCCTAAGTGAAAATGGACAAATTGTGCCCAATTTGCTACTCTCCTTCCACGGTGTCATTTCACTTGTTAGCGTTACGAGGTTTCAGGTGTTACTGGGGAGCAGATGTCTAAAATTTAGTGTTGTCGCTCCCGCACGCTTTCATAGTGGTCACTGGAAGCTCAACATGGCGCCTTGTGGCAAAGAACTCTCTGTGGATCTCAAAAAAAGAATTGTTGCTCTACATAAGGTGGCTGTGGCTATAAGAAGGTTGACAACACCCTGAAACTGAGCTGCAGCGCGGTGGCCAAGGCAATACACTGGTTTAGCAAGATAGGTTCGACTCACCTGGTTGACCAAAGAAATTCATTGTTCGTGCTCCACTACATGTCCAGAGATTGTCTTTTCAAAATAGACGTATGAGTGCTGCCAGCATTGCTGCAGAGGTTACAGGGGTAGGGGGTCAGCTTGTCAGTGCTAAGACCATACCCGACACATTGCATCAAATTGGTCTGCATGGCTGTTATCCCAAAAGGAAGCCTTTTCTAAAGATAATGCACAAGAAAGTCTGCAAACCGTTTGCTGAAGACAAGCAAACTAAGGACATGGATTATTGGAACCAGTTTGTTCTGTGCTCTGATGAGACCAAGATAAACTGATTTGGTTCCGATGATGTCAAGTGTGTGTGGCGGCAACCAGATGAGGAGTACAAAGACAAGTGTGTCTTGCCTACAGTCAAGTATACTGGTGGGAATGTCCTGGTTTGGGGCTGCATGAGTGCTGCTGGCTGTGGGGAGCTGCAGTTCATTGAGGAACCATGAATGCCATCATGCTGTGCTTCAGTTTGTCACAATACATGATCCCCTCCCTTCGGAAACTGGTCCACAGGGCAGTATTCTAACAGAACGACCCCAAACACCCCTCCAAGATGGCCACTGCCTCGATAAAGAAAATGAGGGTGAAGATGCTAGACTGGCCAAGCATGTCTCCAGACCTAAACCCTATTGAGCATCTGTGAGGCATCCTCAAATGGAAGGTAAAGGCGCACATGGTCTCTAACATCCACCAGCACCGTGATGTCCTCATGGAGGAGTAGAAGAGGATTCCAGTGGCTGCAACCTGTGAAGCTCTAGTGACCTCCATGCCCAAGAGAATTAAGGCAGTGCTGGGAAATAATGGTGACCACACAAAATACTGACACCTCAAATTTGTCCATTTTCACTTACACATTGATGGCTGTGTGTTGAGTTATTTTGAGGGCACATCAAATATACACTGTTACACGAGCTGTACACTGACTACTTTACATTGGATCAAAGTGTCCTATCCGCAGTGTTTTCCCTTGAAAATATGTAATACAAGATTTACAAAGATGTGAGGGGTGTACACACTTTTGTAAGATAATGTATATCTGTGGATTGTCGGTTGAGTTTCCTGTGGAATATACCACAGCAAATCCAACCCATGTGAGCTTACTTTGAAGGTCACAGCGCACAGGCTGGAGATACTCAGGATCGTCTGCAGTATAAGATCTATACCGTAGCATTTCCCCAAGAATCCCATAATGGCAAATTATGTAGATCTGTTGCAGATGTGCCTCTACAGATTTTAGAGCGGATTAAGCCAATGGAATATAGAAATAAAATCGTTCTGTTTGTAATTTTCAAGTTCAATTTTGCTATGGGAACCACAACTTTCCGCACCAAATGCACAATAAACTTACATTGCAGATTTGCCACAAATTTTGATTTCCTTGTTAATGGGGAAAATATGCAACAAAGCTGCAGATCAATTTCCATGCAGAATTTTTTTCCCGTGAGTGGATGAGGTTTCTGAGAATCCTCTACATTGCGGCAAACAACATGCTGTTGGTTTTCCACACACACATCCGTTATGTGTGCAGTTACACAAATGAAGTCCAGATTGGTTCCCAGAAAAGAGTAAAACTAACAACTGAATATTTTATTTTTTGGGTTGTTGTCCAGTGTTGCATGAAATGTATAATTCTCACCTAATTCTTTCCTTCTTTTCCTAGAATATGGCACCCATGCTGAGCACTCGGAAAATGTTCATCTTTCAGGGCTCCCACTGGGTAAGTGATTAAAAAAAAATAAAAGTCTGCGTACCTTGTGCGCAGTAGCAAAAAAACGAAAAAGTGCCACTTGGCCAAAACAACAGCATTTCCTCCTATAAATAGCCGCTCGCTTCTAGTTTATTGCTGCATGTAATGTAAGAAATTAAGCGGCTGAATTCTGAAAATATTCAGAAAAGATTAAAGTGACATCTGCCTTGCTCTGAGCAGATTTCACTTAACTAAATCGACTGCCTAATTTCCTGCCTACGTAAACCCGGCATTAGCTGGCTGCTGGGAATGTATTTGTATTCAGCGATTCCATGAAATGAAAATTGTTGTTGGGTTTTCTGAGAGAGAAGAGCGCAGGGAAGACGGACGTTACTTGGTTACAGATACGAGACCGAACAATCTTTGATATACAGCGATCATCCAGAACATTAGCACCAACGACAGGTGACGTGAATAACGTTCTTATGCCAATGGCACTGATCAAGGAGTGGAAAATAATGGGCATCAAGTGAACAGTCAAATCTTTATGTCTAGGAAGCAGAAAAGCTAACGTAAGGATCTGATGACTGGGTCATGGCATCTCCAAAATAGGAGGTTTTGAGTGTTCTCATTATAGCTACCAAAAGTGTCCCAAAGGAGGACAGCCAGTGAGCGGATCACCGGTGATGCACGTGATGAGCTGAGGCTAGCCCACCTGATCCAGTCCTAGTGAAAAACTACTGTAGTACAGACTGTTAAGTTTAATGCTGGCTTGATGGAGAGGTTTGATGACCAGAGCTGTGGAGTCGATAAGCCAAGCATCCGACGACTCAGTTTCCCCATCTAAAACGCCACCAAAATGGACACAGACTCCATGACGCTACAGCCCTGTTTCTAAGATGAGGGCAGCCATTCCACCCAGGGCCTTTTTCCTTGGATCTGTAGCGGAGGAGCTTCACTACTGAGCACATACTTTAAAGGGGATTTGCCACCAGACCAAGTAATGACCTCCTTCAGTATGAGAGCAAGATGTCAACAAATCACGCTGAGTCATGAAGCTGCAGTGGAGAGAGGGGAGGGTGGGGAGTGAGGAATCCAAAGGGAGCGTCTCAAAACTTAAGTGAACTAATAAACAGACAACATGATTCAATGCAGCAAGACACAGCCTCATAGACGGCACTGTCAGGAGAAACCTTATCTGCTAAGCAGCTTATGTAATGTAAACAAATCACGAAATGCTGTAGCTCTCAGAGTTTTCACTTTTTTTAATCACATATATTTAGATACGTGATTAAATACCCCTTTTGGAGGTTCCCACGTCAACATTACATGGTGGCAAAACCCCTTTAAGTGCAGCACATTCCTCTTTTCTAAAAGGTTTGATCCTTAAATTGTACCAAATGTATTATATTTTTTGGCTACGTTCACATGGCTGATTGCCGGCATATTTGCGGGGACGGATTACGTCCGCAATTACGCCGGCTGCCGTGTAGCGGGGCTGGCCCCATAGACTTTCATTATCCACGGCGTGTATCCCGCCGGGATAATGTGCATGTCACTTTTTCCCCGCTCGCCGTATTTCGCGAGGGGGGAGGAGACGGATTCCATAGTTCTCTGAGAACTGTGGATTACCATAATGACTGGTACGGATTTGCGCAGTATTTCGCGCAGTACGGGATCAAATCCGTCCCAAAATAAGCCGTGTGAACATGGCCTTAGAGTAGGTCCATCTTATAACGACTCCCACTCCACCGCCCTGGTGACAATCCACAGGGCATTGCTGTTTGCTGTGTGGAGGCTGACGGAGCATATTGCCTATTCTGAGCCCTGTGCACAATAGGGAATGCCACAGTGACCATTGTATCAGAACTGGAGCAATGGAAGAAGGAGGCCTGGTCTGATCCACCATGTTTTGTTTTCCATTATGTGGACAGCCAGGTGTTTGTGTATAACCTACCTAAGGCAGAGATGGAATCGGGAAGCAGTATGGGAAGAAGACAAGCTGGCGGAGGCAGTGCCAACTCCGAGCAATGTTCTGATGGGAAAGCTTGGGTCATGCTTTGACATGTACCATCTCCCTAAACATTATAAAGATCAAGTATACCCCTTTTATGACAGTGGTGTTCCCCAATGGCGCTGCATAAACATATCAATGATGGTTTAAAGGTGTGATATCCACCTCAGTAAAAAAAGGGGGGGGGGAAGCTATGCTTGCTTTCTCTGGGTCTCACCACCTTTTCACTTGTGATCGATCATGTAAGCTTGGGGCACGAGCAGCCAATCGGCAGCCGCAACGGAGATGTCCCTGTTTGGAAATGATGCCGTGGCAAAAAAAAAAAAAAGACCCAACTCTGGAAATGGGGGGGAAAGTACATATAGCTCTTTTTTTTTTTTTTTTTTTTTTTTTTTTAAGTTTAAAGCAACCTTTTTTCTTGGGGCCCTGGAACTTTTTATCAAGGTGGACAACCCCTATAAAGAACATGCCCTAGAGATCAGGGTGTTGGCTTGGCCATCAGATTCCCAAGTTCCTAATCTGATTGTACGTCTGGAAAAACCAAGTCTGATCCATGGAGGACTCAAGTCACAACTTGAAGGAACTGCTGTCCTCTTGATGCCAGATACCACAAGACACTTTCAGAGGTCTTGTAAAGTCCATGATGGAATGGATCACAGCCGTTTTGGCAGCAGCAGGGGAACCTCCACAATATTAGGCAGATAGCTCTCCCCCGCTCTTGATGTATGTGTATGTCATAATGTTACTGAGCAGCTTCAGAAGATAAGCTCACTCCATAAAGTGGCTTACAGCTGCCATGCAAGATAACTGGACATGGTTACTTTGAGGCTGCAGTCAATAGTGACCATGGCATATATAGCGCCTTCAGCTGCAGTGAGTTGAAATCAACCAGAAAAAAATTGAAATGAAAACCAAAAACGAAAAGTAAAAATTATACTAATAAAATATTAATAAAAAATCACAGAAATAAGGGGAACAAATACTAGAATATTGAAGCAGAAAACAACAATAAAGTGTTTCAAACCCCTTGTAGTAAAGAAAATTAAAATGTGCCTGCTCAGGAAAGGAGAAAAAAGGGCCTGGCCCCAAAAACTTTTTATTGATACCTTTTAAAAATCCCAAAAAAAAAAAAAATTTAAAAGTACATGTATTACTCTTCCAAAAAAAGCCCTAATATTATACAGTTTTGATAGAAAAGTAAAAAAAATAAAATAGTTTGGCTTAAAAGAGGGGGTTGAAAAACCAAATTTGAATTACTTTTAACACCATGGGTATATTAAACAGTTTTTTGATAAAATAGCAGCAAATTTAGAAAGCAAAAGTTAAAAGGGTTACTTGCTTTTTAACCCAGAATAGCTGTTGGTCGGACGGTCCAAAAAACAAAACTTACGGAGCCAGGATGAACTTTTCGTGCTTCCGCATAGCAACAGCGATTTCTGAGCACATAGATGGAAAAGCGGGCATCCGCCAGGCACGCGACGTTTCGAGGAATCCCTCCCCTTTCTCAACGTGCACTGTCGAAACCAAAAGCCTAAATGCCCTTTTTGGGAAGGGCTATGTGGGGACAGATCCCCTGTATTAAAACCAGCCTGAAGAGCATCTTTTCCAACTCGGGTTTGGCAGTAGAAATAAGGGTTGAAGATCTTAGCGGGGTTTAAGAAAAGATTTGGGGAGAGGCACGGGGGCCAAAACACTTTTTTGAATTTGGTACAACTGACGTTTTATGTTGGTGCACCTAGGGGAGGTAAAGGGGGGGGAAAGAGTAACTCTGGAAATTCTTCTGCGACGGGAAGCCCGGGGGATCATGATTTTGAACACACAGCCCCAGAGGTTGAACGGGGTTTTTTGGCCCAAAAGTTTTTTTGTAATTGTTTTTACTTGGTTTTTAATCACGTGTGTGTAGGTATAAGGGTGGGGGGGCTTGGTTTACGACAGTGCACGCGGGAGAAAGGAGGGGGGATTCCCCCGAAACGTTGCGCGCCTGGCGGACTCCCCGTTTGCCCATTATGTGTCAAAGCAAACGTTGTGCTATGCGGAAGCACGTATTTCATCACGGGACTCCCGATAAGCTTTTTTCATGGACGTCCACCACACAGCATTCAGGAAAAAAGCAATACCTTGTAATTTGCTTACTAAATTGCTGCTATTTTTGATACAAAAAATACTTTTAAACTACCAATGGTGTTACAAAGTATGAAACAATGGACCGCGATCTCCAGCCGGGTAATTATGTGGGCTATATTTAAAAAAAAACTGCCATAAAATTTTTGGAACCCAATATGAATTAAAAAAAAGGGAAAATTCATATAAAAAATTACACAGAGAAGGCCACTCTTAGGGGATGTTCACTTTTGAATTTTGATGATTTTGACTTTTCAGACCCAAAAATGTACTCAGACATTGATCTTTACACTTTACATTGATCTCAAAGTAAAACGTTCAGACGATACGTGTTTTGCCTGCGTCTTTCAGATGCATCTAACGGATTCGATCAAAGAATTGAAAATTTTTGATCCGTTTTACGCTAAAAAAACCCCATTTAAAAACTATTGGGTTTATTTCAGCTGCACAGAAAACATATCCAAACACGTACTACACTTTGGGTGTGTGTTTGGATCCATTTTACGTGGCGTTTTTTGGATTGAAAAACGCTGTTTGAACATCCTATTACTGCTACAGAGGCAAATCCATTCCCAACAGGAGTCAAAAAAAAAAGCCCCGCGTACGGGGGGAAAGGTGCACAGTGCAAAAACAGTCAACAATAGCTCAAATCACTCTTCGAGGCGGAAAAAACCCTTTGGTACATAGCAGCAAACAGGTTAAAGATCAGTTCACACCAGGATACAGAAGAGCTGCAGCACCATACAGGGGAGGTTGCTCAAGTGCAAAAATACTGATCACCACTCGCACACCTACTATCTATGTTGGAGGGGACTGGTATCTTACAGAAGCCTTTATATGTGAT